>CAOGCB010357241.1:0-13828 GCA_948266635.1 Cnidoscolus chayamansa | reverse complement strand
TAACATGCATGGAATATGGGAAGAACTAGGAAGAGGAAGAGGTGACCCATATATTTATAAATTGGGAAGAACCAAGAAGAGGAAGAGGTGACCCATAATATGGATAAATGTGTATAAGTAGTGAGAAGAGCCAAGAAGGGGAAGAGGTGACTCACAATGTATACAATGATATTGGGAAGAGACCATGCTGCACCAATTGAATATGAAATGAGATGGTTGAGGAAAAGAAGTATGGATAATGCATAGCATCAGATGCATTTACATTTTGTTGTGACATTGCATTATTGAATCATTAAGATGGTATGTGTATGAATTGGTATGATTTCTGATTATATTGGTTGAGTCAATGATTTATGATGCTATTGGTAAAGGAAATACATATTATGAATATGTATATTAGTAATGACATTTGTTGTATGTCTTATAAATGTGATTATAGCTTACTGGGTTATATACTCAGCGTTTATCCCTAGTAAACGCATGTGAAAGTAGCAAAGGGAATCAAGGCAAGCAGTGAGTTGAAGATAAAGTTTATAGATGTAGTATTTGTAAAAGTTTGTATATCCCAAGGACTTTTGTAATGTATATATTTTATACTTTGTTAATTATCATGTGAATAGAGGCAGTACTGTAAAGAAGAAATTATATGTAAATGAATGATGATGTTGAAAATGACTTTTGATTGAATGGATAATTCTAGTTTTAAATTATTTGAAATGCGAAAAATTTATACAGGTTTTTAAGGAGTTGTGATGTAAACTTATCCCTTACAGGATGAGTGGTGGTTTCTCTATAGAGGAAGTAGGAAATCACTATTCATTATGTGGGAGGCATGTCATAGGGGTTATGACATTAAAGCTTTAGGAAAAAGATTTGATGAGGAAGAGCTTGTGAAGAAGACACTGAGATCATTGCCGAAATCTTGGGAAGCCAAAACTATTGTGATATTTGACACCAAAGACTTCTCAAGGTTCAAATATGATGAGCTTATTGAATCACTAATAGCTCATAAGATGATGTTCAAGAAAGACTGTATAGAGAGGGATAAGGTCAAAAAGAACATAGCATTGAAGGCAGACAGTGTAACAGAAGAGAAATTCAAAACTATTGCCTTAAAGTCCGGACAGTCTAAATCCTCAAGTTGCTCTAGCGATGATGAAGAAATGACTATGCTAGCTAGAAGATTCAAGAGAGCATTCAAGAAAGGAGGAAGAGGATATAAAAAGTTTGCAAAGAAAATCACCTTATACAGAAGCTTAATGCAGTGATATCTCATCATTCTGGTGATGAAAAAGTAGTGGAATTGAGAGTGAACCCTGTGTTGATAGAGCAAATTAAAGCATTAGCGGAAACAAATGAACAATATCAGAATGAATTTGCTAAAGTATGGGCAGGTGAAATTACAAAATATTCAATAAATTAAGATGAGTTACTGTGTTATCGGGACATAATTTGTATTCCAGCTGATGATGAGCTGAAGAGAGAGATTTTGAAGGAGGCACATGAGTCTTATACTCATTTCATCCAGGTAGTACTAAAATGTACTTGGATCTGAAACCATATTACTGGTGGATGGGAATGAAGAGAGATATAGCAGAATATGTTACAAAGTGCCTAGTTTGTCAACAGGTAAAGGCAGAACATTAGGTTCTAGCAGGTTTGTTGCAACCTTTGATGATTCCAGAGTGGAAATGGAACAGAGTAACGATGGATTTTGTAATTGGATTACCGATGTCTCCGAGAAAACATGATGCAGTATGGGTGATTGTGGATAGATTGACAAAGACATCTCACTTCATACCTGTTCGAATGGATTACAGCTTGGACATATTAGCTGAGTTATATATCCAGGAGATTGTTAGATTACATGGTATTCCAGTGTCCACTTTATCGGATAGAGATCTGAGGTTTACTTTCAGATTTTGGAAGAGTTTCCAAAGAGCTATGGGAACCAGATTGAATTACAGTACAACATTTCATCTTCAGACATATGGTCAATCTGAGAGGATTATACAGATACTGGAGGATATGCTGAGAGCATGTGTGCTAGAGTTGGAGGGTAACTGGGAGAAATATTTGTCGTTGATAGAATTTACTTACAATAATAGTTACCAGTCTAGTATACAGATGCCACCATATGAGGCTTTGTATGGCAGACGATGCAGAACTCCGTTGAATTGGGATACAATTGGAGAGAGGAAACTGATTGGTCCTGATATAGTACAGGAAGCAGAGGAAAAAGTGAAACTAATTAGGGAAAGATTAAAAGCTGCATCAGATAGACAGAAGTCTTATGTGGATTTGAAAAGAAGAGACATCCAGTATAATGTAGGTGACAAGGTGTTCTTAAAAGTGTCACTATGGAAACACATATTGAGATTTGGGAAAAAGGACAAACTGAGTCCGAGATTCATTGGACCATATGAGATATTGGAGCAGATCGGACCTTTAGCCTACAGATTGGCATTGCCACCAGAACTGGATAGAATTCATAATGTTCTCCATGTGTCGATGTTGAGGAGATACAAATCGGATCCTTCACATATTATTTTAGCTGAAGCAATAGAGATTCAGCTGGATTTGAGTTACAGTGCGGAGCCAATTAGGATATTGGCATAGGAGACAAAATAATTGAGGAACAAGCAGATCCCACTGGTCAAAGTATTGTGGAATCACCACACGGGACAAGAAGCAACCTGGGAACGGGAGATGGAGATGAGACAACTATATCCCCACTTATTTAAAGGTTAGTATTTTTAACTTTGAAAGTTAATAAGTATTCAAATTTGAATGTTAGTATGTTGTAAATTGGAAGTTGCTATGTTTGAATTTCGAGGACGAAATTTCTTAAGGTGGAGAGAATTATCATGAATGGATTTTAGGGCCTAGAAGATTAGGTACCTAAAATGATAAAATTGGCAAGGAAATGAGTAAGTGAAGTAAGAAATATAATTAAGGAAGTGGGAAATATAGAAAGAAAATTTGGAAATAAATGAAAAGGAAAATAGTGAAGCAAATGAAAATAGTAAAGAAAAAGAAATGTATAATGAAATGAGTGGGAAATGTATAAATGAGAAAAATAAAGAAATATGTATATGTATATGAAAATAGAAATAGAAATAAAAAGAAATAAGGAAAGAAAAAGGAATTAGAAAATAATAAGAAAAGAAAAGAAAATGTTGAAAAGTTAAAAAGTGAAAATAGAGAAGGAAATTAAACAAAAAGAAGTAAATAAGGAAAATGGGAAATAGAAAACAGATAAAAGGGACTTAGGAGAATAAGGGAAAGTCAGCAGAGGCAAGAAAGAGAATAGACAGGAGAGAAGGAAAAAGATGAAAGGAAGAAGAGAGAAAGAAGAAGAAGAAGAAGAGGAAGAAGAAGGAGAATCCATTAAAGAGGTTAGTTGTATTTTTGATAGTTTGAACTTGTCTAGGGATGAATGTAGATAAAGTGGACTATAGTGGTGAATTTGAATCTGACCTAGGATCTTGTAAAAGTTTATTTTGATGAAACTATGGTTTAAATACTTGAATCAAAGTAGTAAATACCAAAGAAATGAGGAAATGGTTAAAGGGGTGAAATCTGGAACCTAGGGCTACGTGAACAGTAAAATCATGCTAAGGTTTTGGTGAAACAAATGAAGTCCAAAATTGATAAATGATATACCGATAGAAAGCTTAGAATATTAGCTTCAAATATCTAGAACCATTTTGTAAAATTAAATCATTTGAAGTATGAAAAAGTAGAAAGAATAGACAAAGGTCAAAACTGCCAATTCTGAAATTTCAGAACAGACCAGTTAATATTTTAAGTAATTTGAAGGCTTTAATGAAGAAATAAAATTATGAAATTTGGCATGAAGTTTTTTCAGGATGTTAGCTAAAAGTTTTATGTTTTGAACTTTAGCTAAAACTGAACCTAAGTTGGCGAAAAAGATTAGATAAGTGAGTTGAGTATTGGTATTCAAATGAAGTCCAAATGACCTGAGATTTTGAGTGGACTTTTGCTAAAATGGTATAAAACTTCAGTTAAAATTTGGGACTAAAATGAGTTGAATTGATGGATAAATGAATTATAAATACCAAGTGTTAGTAAAGAGAGACACAAAATCGGTTATAGACTTTAAGAAGCTGGAAAGTGGCTCAAATGAGTTTGACATGAGCCAAAACTTTAAGAGAACCTTGAATGGTAAGTGTTTATGAAATGTACAAGTTTTAGAGCATTTAGAATGGTAAAAAAATGGGGTTTCTACCTTTGGGATTTGAAGTCGCGACCAAGGCTTTCTTAAAGTCACGGGCACAAAAGTGGACCAAAACCAGACAGTAGGTTTTTAGCTAAAGTCGCGAGCGTGACATTAGAAGTCGCAAGCGTGACATTAGAAGTCGCAAGCACGAAAAGATCCAGAAATAAAATAGAAACTTTTATGCCAAAGTCGCGAGGGCGACTTGAGATTTTGCGAGTGCGAATTAGGTCTTTTGCAATACAGTAACCTTGAAGAAGTACTCGCGAGCGCGACTTGCTTCTGTCAAAGAAAAATGTTGGGAAAAGATAAGACTTAGAACAAGTTTTGGGAGGATATGGGTAGACTTTTGTTTATAGTATTGATAAATACTTTTTAATGAAAAGTATAAATGATTATTGATGAAACATTGTAATGTGAAATAGGTACACGAAGTGGAAACATCTCTGAAGATCGAGATGGATTGGATAGAGGAAAAACTAAAGAAGGTAAGTTATGAGGTCATCGTATAACATTGTGCACGATGACTATGTGCTTAAATAATTATTAAATTGTTATGTTGTAATTCATGAGGTCATCATGCTACTATATGCATGGTGACATTTTATGAAAGGTGAGTATGTTTGTGATATTTTGATTGTGAATTTGTAATGTGAATGAGAATGATGTTTGATGAATTATAATGATTGAGTATTTGCATTATATGATTGATATATTGTGATAGAAAAGAAATGTGAATATGAATGTGAGTTGATGAAATGAGAATGATAGTAAAGAAAAGCTTATGTTTATGATTGTGAAATCATGAGAAATAAGGATGCATATAAGGTCATGAATTCATACAGCATATCATGCATAATCAAAGGAAGACCCATGAAGATGAAGAGGTGACCTGTGATAGATAAAAAAAAATGGGAAAAACCATGAAGATGAAAAGGTGACCCATGATATATAAATAAAAAAAATGGGAAGAACCATGAAGATGAAGAGGTAACCCATGATATATAAATAAAAACGAGAAGAACCATGAAAATGAAGAGGTGACCCGTGACAAAAGAAAGATGTGTAAATGATATTGAGATATGTTTATGGTGCACCATTGAAAGTTGAGATAAGACTATTGGAGAAAAGAAGAATGGTGGATGCATAGCATGAAATGCATTCATATCATGATTTGTGACATTGCATTTTTAAATCATTATGAAGGCAATTTATATGAAATGATAAAGGATAATGTTTATTTTGATGATGTTAATGATTTCTGATGATGTTTGATAAGAAATCATTAGATGGTGGATGTACTTGACTTATTGGATATGTTGCATGCTATATGTGAGTATGTGTATAACTTACTGAGTTTTATACTCAGCGTTTATCTCTGATATAAACGCAAGTGAAAGTAGCAAGAGGAAGCAAGGAGAATAGAGAACTTGCTTGTCAAAGTTGGTCAAGTGGTAGATATGTTGTAATTTGTATTGTATCCCAAAGTTATTATAATATGTACATTACTTTTGTAACTATCACATTGAGTTGAATCAGTAATGTAAAAATGAATATGTTTTTGCTGCGTGGATTTCTAACTCTGATAATTACTTGTAAATGTTTTAAATTTTGATTTTTGTGAATGAACTTTTGATTTAAGTGGATGTTTTATAAAAATGTTCTATGATTAGGTTTTGAAAGAAATGACTAGAATATTATGTTTGAAATATTTTGGAAGAGAAAAGATATTATTTTATGTTTTATATAGTATGTTAGAAAATGCGAAAAATTTATACAGGTTTTTATAAAGCAATGATCCAAATCTATCCCTTACAGAGTGATTATTGATTTCCTGTAGAGGAAGTGGGAAATCATTAGTCATTCTGTGAGAGACATGTCATGGGTAGATGTGACAAAGAAATTAACTCTTGTTTTTCTCTTTCTACAACAAAAGCTATAAAGATGAAGAAGAGTTGGATTTGCCAAAGAAAGCTTAATCAATGCTTAAGAGTAAATGCTCAACAATAAATGCTCAAAGCTTTTGTTGTAATGAATTGTTCTCTCAAGTGTAAAAATGCTCTTCTTAAGAAATAAATGAGAGAGTTTTTGTTTATATAGAGTCTTGATGAAAAACTAGCAGTTTGAAAAGATTTGGTAGGTAAAAAGTAGATTTTGAAATAGAGCTAGCCGTTATTCTTATATTCTAGTAAAATATCCTCCTGAGTTAATTTTAGAACCTGGGATCGTAAAAGTAGAACTTCTTGTTTTGAAAGTCTAGGTTCTACTTTCAACTCAGTGGTTCTAGTTTTATAAAAACTTAAGTTCTATTTTTGGCAAGTCTCATCTTTTCTTATCTTTGTACATTGATTCTAATTTTTATTCATACTTAACTAACTTCTTCAGATGCTTAATTCTTTCTCTTGATCATCCGTATGCCTTTTTCTTTTTATCTTCATATTTTGATCATGGAGTTCTTTGGTGAAAGATATATAAGTTCCTTAAGTTTTATGATCATCAAAATATACTCTTTTGAGTTCATGGGATTAACATTCTCCCCCTTTTTTATGATGATAAAACTTTAGGAACCTTTTGAATCTCCTCCTATTTTTATGCTTTCAACAAGTATATGTATATATATACAAAAAATGTAAGCTCCCCCTGAATATGATAACCATAAGCATTTTTAATTTAAAGTACTATTAGTTTAGGTGAAACATAAAAACATAAAAAAACAAAACTAATTTCAATAAGAAAATTAACTCAATTGTCCCGAAAGAAGTTTTAATCAAACCTAGTTAATCAAACCAATATACTCCCCCTTTTTGTCATCCAGCAGAAAGGGGAGATGTCGATCAAAGATAAGCTCAATCAAGAGATGAACTTGGTAGAGATTCTCTTGCTCTTTCTGGTGGCAGGAGGCTGAGCATTCTTCACAGCAACCTTTTTGACATGGGTTCGTTTAAAAAGAAGGTGCTTGATTCTCAAGAGTGGGATCAGCATCAACATTATGGTGTGAAGGTCGTGCATCAAAAGAAGGGACTACTCCAGATCTGGAGGCAGTGGTCAATAGTTCTAAGATTTGGGAGTGTTGTACAGTAATCAAATCCATTTTTTCATTGACTGTTTGGTCCAACTTTTGAAGTAGTTTGACTATTTGGAGTTCGAACTTATACTTCCTTTTTCTTGAGTTTTGCTTCCCCAAGCAGACTACTTATAATTACATCATCATCTACACTGGAGTGACCAACAATAGATTTTTCTTTTCCTTTTCTACCTTTTTGCAATCCTTTGCTAGATTCACTGTCACCTTCACTATCACTAGTGGTGTTACTCTTTTTAGATTTCTTGTGGCTAACAAAGGTTTATTTAAGCTCAATTAGCTTTTTGGAACCGAGAGGGAGAGGAATTGAATGAGCAGAGAAAAACATAGTCAGACACATGGCATAGGGGAGTCCTCTAACAGATGTACTTTTGATCATCATTCTAAAAATCATATAAGGAAGATGGAACTTGACCTTCTCTACTGGATGCCACAACAAGCAGACATCCATTTTACTGACATAGATTTGACTTCTAGTTCGAGGACATAATAAATGAATGATAAAAGAAGTGAAGAATTCTTATTTCAGGATTCAGGAGCAGGGCATTGTGGAGTTCATGGGGTACAGTATGAGAGGGAGTTAGCTTTTTCAAAAATGCTTTTTCCTTGAAATACCTGAACTGATTGACATCCTTAAAGCTCCCTATTTGTGTTCTATGATTAGGGATCATGAATACTTCAGTTATGGTGGAGGTGTCTATTCTATAGGTTGCATTGTTTGGTTTGACAGTAAAGGATAGTTTATCTCTTGTAATCATCATACTGTCATAGAAACTATGGAATAACTCCTTATACATTAAACCCTTGAAGGACATGAACTGCATCCATCCTTGATATTCCACTATTTTTCTAACGTTAACACTGAAGTCATCATATATATCCTAGTTTATCCATCTTGCTGGTATGATTTTTTGTGTGTGGAAAATAGGTGAATGACTAGGTGATTTAGATTGACACTCAGTAGACTTATTTTCCTTAGTCATTTCAGTAGGCTTAGATATATGAATACCTGATTGATGAGCTTTAGACAATCTTTCAAAGCTCCTCATCTTTTTGGTAACTGGGGCTTTGTCTGAGTTAGTGGAACTGAATATTTCCTACTCCCTATGCTCAACAGGAGCTTTTCCTTTAGGGTTGCTCACAGTTCGTTTGATTCTGCATTGAATTTGAAGGTCAAGATGAAACAGAGGAAAGAGATTTAGAAACCCTAAATAAACCTCTATATATATATATATATATATATATATATATATATATATATATTCCTCTAAATTTGCAGTTTAGTGTGTAACGGCTTTTAAGATCGTGCAGAGAGGATGAGAGCACTTTATCAATGTTTTTGGGAGAAGAAAGGGAAAAGCTTGCTTTAGTTTTTTTAAATTACTGAAATCGCAGGAGAGCAATTTTCTTGTCTTAGTGATTTTTCATGACAGATAGATAGTAGAGTGTGTGAAGCTTAATAGGAAAAGTTTTTGTTCTGAAAACTGACCATAGAGTGGCTGGCTTGGATGGCGGAGGGTGACCTGTGCAGCAGAGATACGTTAGCTTTTGTTGAGTTGTCTTTATCCCTTGCTTGACGTGTGTCCCTGTGAGAGAGAAATTTAATCTTCCCTCCATTTTTCATCTGCAGACTTGCTTCTCCTCATTTTAAAAATTTTTAGAGATTGATTTTGCTCTCATAAATGTCTCCTTTTTCTTCTCAACATCCTTCTTTAAGTTTTTCTTTTGAAGATTTTTCTGCCTTAAGAGCTTGAAGAATGATTTTGGGAAAAGTTTTTTCTTCAACAGGTATGTACTTCCTTTCCTTTTTTATTTTGTTTATAAGAAGTTTTTCTATGTTATAACTTTTTGATTTCTGGAAGATCTGTTTGAGTATATTTCTTGTTCATATGTTCTAAAATTGAATTTTAGAAGTTCTAAAATGCAATTTTAGACTAAAAAATTTTGTATGTCAGTATGCTCAAGTGGTTTTTGCCTTTCTTTTATAAAGCATTGTTGTGACAATTATTTCTTCTATTTTTCAAAGGGTTCACTCATTCCTAATTCTCTCCTAATTTTATAAGAAATATATTCATTCAAAGGTTTTATGAAGATGTCTGCAATTTGTTCTTCTGACTTTACAAATTCTAATTTTATACTTCCATTTTAGACATGGTCTCTTATGAATAGTGTCTTATTTCTATATGCTTAGTTCTGGAATGTTGGATTGGGTTTTTAGATAGATTTATTGTACTAGTATTGTCACATCTAATAAGGATTTGATTGAAACTTAATCCAAAATCCTCTAATTGATGTTTCATCCATAAAATCTGTGCAACACAACTTCTAGCAGCCACATATTCTGCCTTAGCTGTGGATAGAGCTAGTGATGTCTATTTTTACTATGCTAAGAAATCAATAAGTGTCTTAGAAATTGGCATGTGCCTGAAGTCCTCTTTCTATCCATTTTGCTTCTAGCAAAATCATAATCATTATATCCTATTAGGTCAAACCATTTATTTTTAGGATATCATAGTCCAATGTGAGATGTTCCAATTAAGTATATGAAAATTCTTTTAACAGCTATCAAATGTGACTCCATAGGGCATGATTAAAATCTTGCACAAAGGCATACACTAAAATGTATGTCTGGTCTAGATGAAATAAGATATAAGAGAGAACCAATCATACCTCGATATGTCTTTTGATCTACATTCTTACCATCTTTATCCTTGTCTATTTTGATAGTTGAGCACATAGGTGTTCATATGCTCTTCATTCCACTCATTTTGTACTTTTTGAGCATGTCCATCATATACTTTGATTGATTGATGAAGATTCTATCTTTGAGTTGTTTGATTTGTAGACCAAGGAGAAAATTTAGTTCTCCCATCATTCTCATTTCAAACTCATTTTGCATGATTTTTTAGAAGCTTTGACATAAAGATTCGTTAGTAGCACCAAAAATGATATCATCCACATAAATTTGAACTATAAGCATATCATTTTCTTTTGTTTTTTTTTTTTGATAAAAAGTGTGGTATCAACCTTTCCCTTATTGAACTCATTTTTCAATAAGAACTTACTAAGTCTTGCATACCAAGCTCTAGGAGCTTGCTTTAATCCATAAAGTGTTTTAGTAAGTTTGTAAACGTGATTTTGAAAAATAGGATCTTCAAATCCGAGTGATTGAGTAACATATACTTCTTCATCAATATAGCCATATAAGAAAGCACTTTTCACATCCATTTGATATAAGATGAAATTTTTATAACGTGCAAAAACATACAGCATTCTAATGGCTTCTATTCTAGTTACAGGTGCAAATTCTTCAAAATCTATTCTTTCCTCTTGGTTATATCATTGACCTACTAGTCTAGTCTTATTTCTTATCACATTTCCATTTTCATCCATCTTTTTTCTAAATACCCACTTTGTACCAATAGTTGAATGTTTTTTTGGGTTTAGGAACAAGTGTCCACACTTTGTTTCTCTTAAATTGATTAAGTTCTTCTTGCATAGCAAGAATCCAATTTTCATCATTTTGAGCTTCTTTAAAATTTTTAGGTTCAAGTTGAGAGATGAAAGCTACATTACTAAAATATCTTCTTAGTTGAGTTCTTGTCGTCATTCTTTGTGATGGACTGTCTATAATATTTTCTCTTGAATGATCTTTGTGATACCTCCACTCTTGAGGTAAGTCTTCATGTTGAGGTTTATTGATTTGTAGCTCTTCCAGATTGTTCTGTAGTTCATTTTGATTTTGATTGGAATTTGTTTCTTGTTGTGCCTCATCATTCTTGGCTTTAGTGTGGTCAGTTTGTGTATTGCCATTTTGTTGCTAAAAAATTTTCTCATAGTCATCATTGGGGGACACTATTGGTTCATTTGAGTTAGATTCATCAAAGATAACATGAATTGACTCTTCTACAACCAAAGTTCTTCTATTGAATATTCTATATGCTTTGCTCTGGTTTGAATATCCTAAAAATATTCATTCACTAGACTTGCTGTGAAACTTTTTGAGATTTTCTTTGTCATTCAGAATATAGCATTTGCATCCAAATACATAAAAATAAGATATATTGGGTTTTCTTCCTATCCAAAGTTTATATGGTGTCTTTTTCAGAATATCTCTAATATTAACTCTGTTTATAATATGACATGATGCATTTATGGCTTCTGCCCAAAACTACTTTGGTTGATTATTTTCACAAAGCATAGCTCTATCCATTTCTTCTAAAGTTCTATTTTTCCTTTCCACAACTCCATTTTGCTGTTGTGTTCTTGGAGAAAAAAAATTATAAAAGATACCATGTAAAGTACGAAAACTATTGAATAATGAATTTTCAAATTTCTTACCATGATCACTCCTTAATGATGTGATGCAATAACCTTTCTCATTTTGAACCACTTTGCAAAAGGCTTCAAATGACTTGAAAGTTTCATCTTTATGTGCAAAAAAAGAGTACCCATGAGAATCTAGAGTAATCATCCACTATTACTAGTGCATATGAGTTTCCTCCTAGGCTTATGGGTGTTACTAGTCCAAAGAGATCTAAATGTAGAAGTTCTAATGGTCTGTTTATTGAAACAACTCTTTTTGACTTAAAAGAGGATTTTGTGTGTTTTCCTAAGGAGCATTCTCTACATGTGTAGTCAAGTTCATAATTTATTTTTGGAAGTCCTATGACCAAATCTTTTCTTGATAATTTTGAAAGAAGGTGCATGCTTGCATGACCCAACTTTCTATGCCATAGCAAAGGATTGTCATGTAATATCATAAAACATTTTGAGATATTTTCTTTAATCATTTTTATATTTATTCGATAGACATTATCTATTCTTGAAGCCATAAACAAAGTTTTGCTATAAGAATCATAAATTTCTCAGTATGTAGAATGGAAAGTTACCATGTATCCTTTATCACATAACTGACTGACAGTCAATAGGTTAAATTTCAAACCTTGTACTAATGCTACATTTTCAATTGATGGATTTTCTCCAATGGTTCCAACTCCAATGATTTGAGCCTTTCCTTTATCTCCAAATCGAACATGTCTGCAGTTTTTCATTTCCAATTTTGTGAATTTTTTCATGTCTCCAGTCATGTGTCTAGAGCATCCACTATCAACATACCATAACTTTGTTTCTTGATCATTCTTCAAGCATACCTGAAAGAATTTTACTCATATTTAGGTACCCTACATGATTTAGGTCCTTGAGGGGTTAGACATCTTTGAAAAAGTCCCTTTTTAGAACCCAAATCTTTTTCAGTTTTAGGATTCCTTTCCTGATTGCACAGTCTTTGATCATATGTCATTTGTGACTACAATAGAAGCATGTAATTTTAGGTAATGAGAAAAAAGCATATTTGATAAAATGAGTTTGATAATTTCTATGTCTGTTGAATTCATCAAAGCCCATTCCATATCTGCTGTTACTAGATCTCTGTGATCACAATAGAACATTTAAATTTTCTTTTCCCTTGGTAAATTTTGCTAAATCATTTGTTAATGTCTCTACTTTAGCATCTAGTGATTTATTTCTATTCAGTAACTTTAGGTATTGTGAATACTCGAATTTTGAGGTTCGAAAAATATGTTTTCCCGGACTGCAAACAATCCGGCCAGACCGGAGTCCGCGGCGGTCGTAACTGCCTTCGCCAGTGGCTGGCCGCCGGCGGTTCAGACCGCCTTCGCCAGAACGTCGTGAGGAACCCAAAGGTATCTTCGGAATAATTTTCGGAGATATGGAACTCATAAAAAAAGCCCTGGAACGAAAACCGAGCAAAAAGATAGCATTCCGGCAACCGCAACCGCAGGTCACTGCGGTCACAACCGCAGCTCACTGCGGTCGTGGCCGTGATCTTCACCGCAGCCATGACTGCGGTGCACCGCCGCGGTCACGAACCGCAGCCGCAACCGCGGCCCTCCGCGGGTGAAGCCGCGGTCATGACCGCAGGCCACCGCCGCGGCCACGACCGCATCCGCAACCGCAGCCCGCCGCAGGTGAAGCTGTGGTCATGACCGCAGGGCCCAGGCTGCGGCCACGACCGCAGCGCACCACGTTCATAACTGCACATACCCCTATTTTCGCCTATAAAAGGCAGTTTTCAACTCGGTTTTCAGCACACCGCCTTGAATTTTCGGCATCACTCTCCCTCCTCGCTTCTAGCGATTCTTTACAGCTTTCTGCATTGCATTTTTGCATTTGTCTTGTTGCTTTTGTGATCACCCTAAATATTAATTCTATAAGCTGATAAATTGATCGACAAGCTGAAGCTCCGCAGTGGAAGACTCCTAAACTAGGTACACATTTCTTCCAACTCTATCTCTTTCAATTCAAGCTTTGATGCATATTGTGAGTTGAATATAATGCATGCATTCCATATAGTTAAGCAAATTTAAGTTAAATGCCCGGTTAATCAATAATCGAGGTATTTAAGCTAGATCAGAACCCATAAGGCTAGCCCAATGAAATTAGATTTGGCCTAAAAGGCCCAAGATTTACAATTTAGGCCCATA
>CAOGCB010357062.1:0-10610 GCA_948266635.1 Cnidoscolus chayamansa | reverse complement strand
TTGTATTATCTATTATTCGGACTCTTTCATTATGATAGGAGTAGAACACTTAGGAGTTGGGAATTTTAATTTAGTTCTGCTTATAATATTCTATTTAGTTACAACTTCTATTAGGGTTAAGATTAGAATTAGTTTTATGATAGGAATAATTTAGTAATAGGCAAGCATAATTTCAGAATCAATATGATGAGATCTAAGACTCTCTCAATGAGTCTTTTCAATGAGCTCCTTCTTTATCCATTGTCCCATGACATGATCCATGTTTCGGGACTGTAACAGCGTGTGTGTATATATAATTGGCCCTGCTTTAGTATAAGTAAAAGATTTAGAATGCTCTAACACAAGTTAGTAATAAAGAGTTCCATACCATTATGGCTTGTGTGTTTTTCTAGATGAAAGTTATATTTCAGGGGGCTCAAGTGTGTGTATAAAAAAAATTGGCCCTGTTTTAGTAAGTAAAAGATTTAGAATGCTCTAACACAGCCTAGTAATAAAGAGTTCTATACCATTATGGCTTGTGTGTTTTTCTAGATGAAATTTATATTTCAGGGGGCTCAAGTTTGTATACATATATAATTGGCCTTGTTTTAGTATAAGTAAAAGATTTAGAATTCTCTAACACAGGTTAGTAATAAAGAGTTCCATACCATTATGGCTTATGTGTTTTTCTACATGAAATTTTATATTTCAGGGGGCTCAAGTATGTGTATATATATAATTGGCCCTGTTTTAGTATAAGTGAAAGATTTAGAATGCTCTAACACAGCTTAGCAATAAAGAGTTCCTTACCATTATGGCTTGTGTGTATTTCTAGATGACATTTATATTTCAGGGGGTCAAGTGTTTGAAATGAAGCATAACATATTTATTTGTTTCCAAGTGTTAGGAGATGTGAAGAATATATCAGTTTTTGTACTGGGAATCTAAATATTGGCAAAATATGACAAGCAAAATTATTCAACTGAGCTGCTTGTTATTACCAACCAAAGTTGCTCCTGTGGATAATGCTTGAATTGATAATTTCATTTGCTGTAATGTTGTGTAGACACAATATCCTCTTGTTCCTGGAATTCTCTCTCTCTCTCTCTCTTTGCTTTTCATGCTGAACAATTTAAGATGTTCGTGCCAATTTAAAATAAATTGTCTTAAACAGAGGCATCTTTTTTTGACCCCTGAAATCACTTGTAGCCAAATGTCCTCCTCTTCTTTATGCATATATGGACTAAGAATCAAGAGGCAATATGCAAGATAATGTCTGATGTATTTGACACCTCTGTTCACGAGGAGGCAACTTTGATGGTCGGCTCTATCCTAACAGAATTGAAGTAATCAAATTAAATTTTGTATTTGTAACAATATTTTTTGGGGTCAGGGTTCTGCGCAATACTTTTCTTTGTCAATGTGTCGGTACATTTCTATATTTCTTTTCTTCTTTGATTTTATAATGAATTTGTGTTAAAGTCTTCTCATTTTATATTTGATTTTGTATATGAACATGATACGTCTTCAAAATTTTGAATATGCTCTTTTTTATGTGTTTTGATCAGAAAAGAGGAAGAAGTCCACAGAGAATATGTAAATGCTTTGTTTCAGTCTATATATAGAGCTAAATATGGAAGGCACGTTCAAAGATCCAAGCATGTGAGGAAGGCAACTAGCATGGTGTATGTGAACCCTGTGACTCCTGCCTATGGGCTCAATAACATTGGCTCTTCTCTAAGATTCAAAGGAAGTATCTGAGCCTGAAAGCAGCCTGGAAGTTGGTAAGCAATAAAGTGAGAACTAGACAGGCTCAGGTTCAGCTTTCTGTCTAAAAGATAATATTGAAAATTTCCACATTTTCAATTTGTTTTGATTGAAGAGTATATAATAATTTTTTCATGACTAGATCACTGTCATGGCCAGTAGTATTGACATTTAATTTGATATAAAAACTTTGAAGAATTTGCACGCCTGATACACAGGCTTCATCTGGAATGGATATACCCTTTTTACAGATCACATTTCATTTGACCTCAATGTCCAACTAACGAATATTGATCTGAAGTGAAGGGATGATCATGATGTGGACTCTGATGCAAACCCTTATTGAAATGTTATTAAGCATTGTGATGTTCCAGTTAATAAATTTGACCTGCTATTCTTAGTTATCTGTAATAAATAATACCCTTTTTAGCAGATCAGATTTCCTTTGACCTCCATGTCCAAATAAGGAATATTGATCTGAAGGGATGATCATGATGTGGACTCTGATGCAAACGCTTATGGAATGTTATTAGGTATTCTGATATCCCAGCTAATATATTTGACCCTGCTATTCTTAAAGGTTGAATGCATAATTTACAATTACAAAAACTCATTTTACTCTCTTAAATTTGATGTTTGCAACATGAGGGTGAGTGCACTTCACTCCTCTGAAGTTAACTTAAATAGATGTGAAGGCCTGTGAATATCAGCAATTATAGGAATTGAGTTATAGAACAAACATAAAGTTAATTATAGCATAGTGACAAGGTGAAGTTGTAAATTATGCAGTTGGCCATAAAATAACACGTAAATAAGGTCTGAGCATTGCTACTTATTTTAACATTATCTGTGAAAATTGTATAAAAACGTTTTAAGATCAACATTTCTGACTATATTTTATTTATTCTATATGCCCAGAAAATTCTCTTTTATTTTCCTTTTAGTAACTTAGTGTGCTGTTAATTTCATTTCTCCATCGATGTCAAAATATTTATTAAAAATTAATGGGTTTTAATTTATTGATATTAAAGTCCTTTTAAAAATGATTTAAACATCAGTTATAGTGGATTATACCAAAGAAATAATTAATAAAAAAAAAGTAGTTAATATGTGAAGTATATAAAGCTGCTGAAGTAAGGGCAAGTGTAATTGCGGGTGAATTGGTTTTGATGGTGACGCCTTCTTGAAGTAGGCACAAGCCACAAATCGCAATCTGTCCAAGTGCTACAATTTTACAACGGACACAAAACAGCAGACGAGTCTTGGTTGGGGGGCAGTTGATTCTTGATTCTGAAATAAATCCAAGCCAGGAGTGTGGTATCACAAGAATCTGGCAAATGATAATATATTAGGTTTTGGGTCCCTTCTTGTTGTTGATTTTAGCAAGGTAGGTGGACCAAAACACTCATGATACTCCATTTTCAGTGGGGCCCTTTTCAATGTCCACCACAAACATTTCAGCTTTTGGCCATAAGTGGAAAACAGTAATTTAAATATGACTAAATTAATAGTAAATCAAGAGAAGAATTAAGTGCAGCCCTTGAATTGCTTAGATTATTACGCACCAAACTAATCTATTTCTGAGAGAACATGTATGCCACGTCACCTCTCCCCTTTTGTTTAGAGTTTGAGGCATAAACGAGTCGCTTTTTCTCCTCTTGAGTACCCTCACCAACTTGTGAAAGGGTACTTCTTTTTCTTTCTCATCTCACTACCTCATTGATTGCTTCTTGTCACTGCCACTCCATAAATAGACAGAGATACAAAGAGAGAGAGATGGAGATGTTTTTGCAGAGGATCTCGCCGTTTTAAGAGACTGTGAGAGGGCTAGTGTTGATCAAAGAAGAGATCAAGAATATTTTTGTTTGTAAGCATCGGAACAGTAGAGAGAAAGAGAGATGACGGGTGTGAGTTACAATATAGGAGAGGTAGTTCCATTTATAGTGATGGTGATAATGGAAGGTTGCACAATAGGACTGACCATTATGACCAAGACGGCCATCTCAGGAGGGATGAGCCCTTTTGTATTTGTTGTATACACTAATGCTCTTGGTGCTATGATTCTTCTACCTTTTTCATTCTTGTTTCACAGGGAAAGGTCCATTCTCTCTCTCTCTCTGTCCCTAGATCGCTTTGCTAGTTTGCTTTTCATTGCCATCAGCTACCAACTTTTTTGGTTTTCTGGCTTGTTGCAGGGTAGAGCAGCCACTCTTCACCTTTCCTCTTTGCTTGCGATTCTTCTTCTTGGGTTTAACAGGGTCCGTACTTTCTCTCTCAAACCACATATTTAGAGTTACTAACTTAGAGATAGAATCTTCATATGCTTCTTTCACTTTGTATAATTAAATTATATATGTGTTTTTATGATCAACAACTATAAATCTGCTAGAAAATAACATGGGAAAAGATCAAAATTAGATCCAACAATTTTTTACACCATACATAATTAAATGAATTTGTATTTATATTAAATATGTTTAGATCATAAACTGGTCAACCTGTTTATAGCACGATAAAAATACAGATCTAAACTGATTGATTTACTTAATCCGATTAGACCCGCAGTAATCTGTTTATTTAAATAAGTTAATAATTAACATATCTTATATTGATTCATTTAAATATGCTATAATTATTATGATATATTTATATAAATTAAATTTATTAAATAATTAAATTTTATTTAAAATAATAATATTTTAATTTTAAATATCTATTTATAAAGTATAAAATCATCTCATTCTTTATTTTAGATAAATACATATAAATTTAGTTGATTTATAAATATTTAAATTTAAATAATAATTATATAGATGTCAGTAGTATAGTTAAATAATATTATTTAATTTTAATTTATTTTAACATGTTAAATAGATTGTATTATGAGACTAAAATAACTATTTATTTAAATGAATTAAACGTATAGTTGTGTGTTACATGATATAATAATAATTTAGTTATTTAAACAGATTATAGCTTTTAATCCGTTTAACTTGTTTAATAAACATGTCCGGATTAGAGTTGAACATCTTGACACGATTAATTAAATGAGTCGTATTCGAATTAACCATTTTAATATTATAAGTGTATATTGACATGACATATTTATAACCTGCAAATACGAATTTCCGGCTCTAATAAAAACATTGATTTATTTTAGGATCTATTTGTTTGGGAGAAATAAAATATTGTTTACAAAAGATATTTTTATGAGAGAATATTTATGAGAAAACAATGTATATTTTTTAGTATTTGGTTTTAATATTGAAAAATAAAAGATATTGATAAATATTTATGTAATTATAAAGTTTAGTGGTGTTAGATATTATTAAAGTAAAATAGATAATTTTATTCAAAGATGATGTTATTTTCTTTAAATATAATATAATATAATATAATTTTCTCATCATTAAAAAATATTTATCAATGTTTAATTTGAATATAATTAAGACTAATACCAAATTGAAACTCAGAAAATTATGAGACTACTTTAAAAGAATAAACAAATGATCGTTTCAATATTTATATTAAATTTCGATAAGGTATTTTTCATAATGGATGTAATTATGAATGTAATTAACTTAACCTAATTTATAATTAAGTTTCAGGAATTTATTTAACCATAAAATAAAAGAAAATAAAGGGTTCATAGTCCATATGAATGATAATTTAGGCCCATTAATTATTCCCTTTTAGCTGGGCAGTTCACTTAAAGTTAGAAGAAGTAGCTAGGCAACCTTCATCAATAGGTCATGTTATGGCTTATTAGGCCATAGAAAGTTAAAGCTCCCTCGCACTAGAGACTATTAAAAATGACCTGACATATATGAGTTGATATGTTATGTAGGACTGCTTTATCTCAGAATCTTGCATTTCTGGGTCTGAGCTACAGTTCACCAATAGTTGTGTGCGCAATGGGCTTTCTGATCCCTTCTTTTTCCTTCATCGTTTCCATCGTTCTCAGGTTTTACATCATCCCTAGACTCATCTCAGTTTTATTCATAAACAAATACATAATTATAAATCATGTACTGAACTCATGTCTCAGGGAGACAAAGCTAGATTGGAGTGGCTCAAGTTTCCAGTTCAAAGTGCTTGGCACCTTGATATCAGCCATAGGAGCAGTAATAGTAGAACTTTACAAGGGCCCGTATATCAGAGAAGCTTCGTCTTCATCTCTTAAACTTGAGAAGAAACAACAACAACTGTTCGTTTTCTACTCAACACCAGACCACTGGGTTCTTGGTGGCTTATTGCTTGCAGCTGCTTCTTTATGTAATTCAATATGGAATGTTATCCAGGTAGAATTTTTTTTGGACGCTGGTATTTTTTCTGATCTAGTTGCAGGTATCTGTTCTTTTCGGAACATAAAATCTTTCTTCTTCTTCTTCTTCTCTTCTTTTATTTGGTCAGTTGGGAACTGTCAAACAATATCCCCAAGTGATGAAAATAGCCTCGTTTTATAGCTTAGCTGGGACTATTCAATGTGCAATCTTCTCTTTGATTGTAGAGAGAGACCTGAATGCTTGGAAGCTAAAGCATAACACGGATCTACTTCTCATTGTTTTGACAGTAAGTGCATATATAGATTTTCCATGTAGTTTTGATGTGAATAAGTCAGCAGTAGTGACCTTATTGATAACTATTTCTGGTGCAATAATAGGCAATATTTGGAAGTGTTATTCGTTGCAGTGTACACGTTTCGTATTCACGCATGAAGGGCCCTTTTTATGTGCCCTTGTTCCAGCCCTTTAGGGTTTTCTGGGCAACCTTTTTTGGTGTCAGCTTCTTCGTAAATAGCCTTCACTATGGCAGGTTAGAAAGCAAATGGTTAATTCTCTGCATGAAAATGTGGTAGCCTTTTAATTAACCGTTGAAGTTGACGTACGGTGCAGTGTGATAGGAACAGTAATATGTGGAATGGGATATTATACGGTAACATGGGGACATATCAGAGCAGATGAGAAACGCAAAGGCATTGATGTTGAAAGAGCCAATTCTTCTGAGGAAAAGGTCCCTCTCCTGCAACAAGATGAAAAAGTCTAGAATCTTGACGGCAATCCTGCGAAGAGTCTCTCGTAAGTAAGCATTCCCTGTCGAAAGTTATAAAAAATTATATGCTAATTAAATATCTCATAAGTAATTCCCCTTTTTTTTTTTGTAGGCAAAAACTATTCTTGTGTATTTCTTTCCTGCAAGCTAGAAGATGGAGATCTGCAGGCTTGTTCATAAAAATGTACGAGTTCTTGTGAATAAACATGTACAAAATGGAAAACTAGTATGTATTTATGTACATTTTAATTCTATAAGGTTCTTTTCTTTACTTAATTTAGTTGATTTTTCTTGGTCATTCAAGTACTCTCATCAGTGTATGTTCTACCAGCTACACATACTCCCTCAGGATGTCAAACATATATGCTTTATATTTCTTAAAATAAAATGAGTCATTATTTCACTTAAATCCTTTTGAATAATAGTGTTTGGGCTGTTATGCAATAAAAAATTAAAATTTTTAACGTAGTGGCGTTTGATCTGAAAAAAAATCATGATGAAATCAGCTGTCTTAAAAAAAATTACCTATTATATATTTTTAAACTTTTCTTTCTGATCAAATTTACTTTTAATAGATTTTGATGGCTGTAAGATCATAACTTATATATAATAATAAATAGGGGTGTAATTAAGTTGAGCGGAGATTTGAAAATTTTAAATTTGATTTACGAAATTATGTTTAGGCTCGAGTTTGAATAGTAAAACTCGAACTCAATTCGATTTTTAAATATATTGGGTTCGAGCTCGACACGTTAGAAGCTTGGTAAACTCAATAAAAAGTTTATTTCAAATTCGATAAAAAAACTTCTCAATTTAAAAATTAATAAATCTACTTTTAATATATTTTAATTTTAATAATTAATAATATAATAAATAATAAATAAAAAATATTAAAACTTGCAATTTATTATAATAAATATTAAAAAATAACTAAAATGATATTAAAAAATAAAAATATCATATATTTCAATAGAAATAAATTAAAATTAAAATAAACTTGAAAATAAATTAAATAACTCCATTTTTAAAGTCTTTATTTGCTAAAATATTAAAACAGAAACAAGAAGTTAAACTTTGATAACTTCACATCTTTAAAAAATAAAATCATAACAAAATAAAATTTTAATAATAAAAAAAATATATATCATGATAAATTAATTAAATTAAATTAAATAGAAAATATTATTGATCCCATAAAGCTCAAATGAATATGTTTTCAAAATTTATGAAAATTATCTTTATCTTTAAAAAAAATACACTTTGTTAGAATTCTATGAAGTAGATAATTACATGTTGATATCGAAGAAATTCAAATGAATGAATGATCAAATATTTAAAGACAAAAAGACTTGAAGTACTAAGAATTTGAAGCTTGTAAAGCATTAAGTAATTTTAGAATTCTTGTAAAAAAAATATAAGAGTGTGAATTGCCAAACACCATGTATATTTATATGATACAAATTACTTTCAGAAATTGATTTCAAAGTTTAAAGAAAATATAGTCACTAAGTTGAAAGTATAACCTAACCTTTGAAAAGTAGAACTTCTATTTCACGATCTCTCAGGTTCTAAAATCAACTCTACACTAGAGTCCAAAAATAACTGCTAATTTTACTGAAATTTGTGATAAACATACCCAGATATTTTCCAAACGGTTAGTTTACATAAAAAAATATATATATATTGAGTTAAAATATCTCATTTACACTTAAAAAATTAATTTTATATTGAGAGAATTTATTACAAATAACTTTTTTTCATTTGAACATTTATTGAACATCGATTGACAAATCAAACTCTTGTCTTTCTTTATAGCTTCATCTGTAACAAGAGAAAAATAAGAGTTAATTTTTTTCATACACCAAAATCTATTTAAGGTTGATTGCAAGTTTGACATAGCTTGTGTTTTGAGTGTTTGGTGAGAAACACTTGTATAAGGTTACTAGATTCTTTGAAATTTTGGAATAAGGTTACGAGAGCCTAGTAAAACTTAGAAAAGTTACAAGATCCTTAAAAACTTGGGAAAGATTGTAAAGGCTTATCTCTTGACATATAAAAGAGTCAATAGTGGAACAATTTCTCAAAAGGAGGCTTTGGAAGAGTGGATGTAGGCAAGAAGGCCTAACTACTATAAAATTCACGAGTTCTTATTCTCTTTCCTTATCTCTTATTTTGATTTAAATTTATAATTGGTTAATTTGTCCTTATATCTGACTTATTGACTTATTATCTGCTAGTATTTCACGACCAGAGTTCTGAAATTAACAATAGTCTAAATTTAGATTTTAAAAGTTTTAGTTTCACTAAATTTTAGATTTAACTGTGATAATTTTTATAGTTCAGAATAGGGATTAAAATTCATAAAATTTTAAAAAGTTTAAATTCACCCCTCTTAGACCTACATTAGGGACCAACAAAGATAATATTTCGATATACTATAAAATTTACAATTTCAAAATTAAATAAATTGAATCATTAAAATAAGATGATCTCTTGAATATCTTCTGTAATAATAATAAATAAATTTTAAAATATAATTGATATATATATTGAGAAGCCTTACATTATATGCACGAAGTCTACCATACACTTACTAAAATAAAATTGATAAAAATTAACGTGTGCTGTGACTTTGAAGTCGAGAAAATGACTTACGTAACATATACAAAAGATTTTATATAACTAAAAAAATTTATTATGAAATCATACAAACTAATAAAAAACTATTAAAAAATTTATTAAAAAAGATGAAAAGAGATATAAAAATAGAAATAATAGTTAAAAAAACTATATATTAATAAAAATTAAAAATTATTATACAATTTTATTGTTATTATTATGCTATATTATTATTATTATTATTATTATTATCTAGTATTTATTATTTCACATTTATAATCTATATTATTAGTTAATATTTATATTTATTTAATTATTGTTATATAATAATAGTATTAATTTATATTTAAATTATAAATAATTGTATTATATATAATTTTATTATAATTATATTATTACTTTAAATAATATATTATTTAAGATAAATATAATTATAAATTTATAAAATATAAATATAGCAAATATTATATTAAATAAAACAGAATAATCTAAAAATCTATTTAATATTTATTATTATCAAATTTATTAATAAATCTGTTAACAAATTAGCTCAACAAATAGAAGTTGAATTTCGAACCTAAATAAATCAAATAATGCTCGTTTACTAATCGAGCTTAATAAATAAGTTTAAATTCAGTTAAAAAATAAATAGTCTAATTAAATCGAGCTGAGCTTTAATGAATTTAAAAATAGCTTAGTTCAATTACACAATAACAAATTAGTAGAGTGTAATGTATAAATAAATGTGGATTTCATAAAATAAAGATTTTTTTCCATTTTTATTCTTAAATTTGTGGGTGATATTCAATTGACAGCAAACTTAAGTTTTCAGATCAAAATACTTTTGGTTTGAGTTGAATTAACCCGTTTTAGACAAAAAAGAAATATTAACAAAATAATTTTTAACTTCAATAATTAAAATATTAAATGCATTAAAAATATAAATAATATATTAAATTTTAATAAAAATATTATATTTTTATTATATTGTAATATAGTTTTATATCTTACTAATATAAAACACTTTAATAATAAATAATTGATAATTTTATTTTCTTACTTTCTAATATTAGTTAAAACTATAAATTATTTTGAATATTAAAATAGAAAATATAAAATTTTATTATTAAAAATATATTGATTTAATTTCTTTTAAAAATGGTGATTTGTTGCTATTTACCAAAAAAAAAAAA
>CAOGCB010357045.1:0-15454 GCA_948266635.1 Cnidoscolus chayamansa | reverse complement strand
CCATATTTATTATCTATGGAGGTTTGATGTGAGAAATTATAATGTGAAATAGGTACTCGAGGTGAAAACATTTCTACAGATCGAGGTTGAGTCAATAAGGGAAAGACGAAAATAGGTAAGTTGTGGATCGTTGTGTGACCGTGTGTACAATGATGGTTTGTGAAGTGCGTGATTGCATGGTTATTTAAATTATTACTGTTTGAGACCTAGTGAGCAATTGATTCATAGTTTGGGAGCAACCAGATGTATTTGCCATAGAAGTGTATATTTTCATGCAAGAATATGTGAAATGAGATGTTGAGATTTTATGTGCCTTGTTGTGATTATGAATTGTGATTGAGACTTGATTAGTGAATTATATGTGATTGAAATGCTTACATAGAAATGTGGATAATATACATATTGAGGACATTCATTGATCATAATGAGCATGATAGTAAGGTAAGGCATATGCACATGAATTGTTGAGACATGATATATGATAGTGCATATGATGATGTGAGATACATACAGCATATGATACATGACATGGTGTGCTGGAGATGGGGATGACTCGTGAGAGTTGAGTAAAATACCGCACGACGTATATATTTCTCGTGAGACTCAAGAATTGCATAGTAAATACAGATCCATGAGACTTGGTTTGCATGTAGGTATATTCTGGGTAAAGTACAATGCATATATTCTCGTGAGACTCGAGTATTGCACATATATGTGGATCCGTGAGACTCGGTTTGTGTGCTAGTTACGTGAGACTCAGAATGGATATTCGTGAGACTCAAATACTCCTTATTGATTATAACCCAGAGATTGTGCACAATCAGATTATGAGATATGGCCATTGGATGACAGGTGGATGGTGGGTGCATGTCATGACTGCATTCACATCATATATTGAGGCATCTATACTAAAACATCATCTTCACCATTGATTTATACTATTTATTGATGATGATAAAAGAAGGTGATTATGTTGATGATATTTGATATGGAACCATTGTTTGTCGATGCGCATGATTTATATTGCTGCTATGCATGCTATTTGTGTTTATGCGTAACTTATTGAGTAATTGTGCTCAGCGTTTATCTCTGTTGAACGGAGGTGAGAGCAGTAATCGGAAGCAGAGCAATCAGTAGATTTGTTGAATTTTTCAGAGGTAGTTAAGCTGTGCTTAGACATATATCCCAAAGCTGTTGTATTTTGTATATTTTCTATTTTGTAACTATCACAGTAGAGGTAGTAAATGTATAAATGATATATATAGGTTGTATGTAATAAAAATGACATCTCTGAAAAATATGTAATATTTATGTAAATATAAATGAGTAAATATTTTATGAAATCTCCATAAATCTTTTTTTTAGGACTATGTTGTCTTATGACTTATATCATGACTTGATTTTGTGAAATGATGTTTTAAATGAAAATTTTTTTTATATAAAGCAACGATCCAATATAATCCCTTACAAGTTGATTAGTGATTTCCGATGTCGCAGTGGGAAGTCATCAATCATTCTGTGGGAGGCATGTCCAGGTGAGGGTGTGACAATTACTCTTTTCATTAGTACTTCTGAAAGATGAATAGTGACTGATGAACAATATTTTGTCTACTTGTTTTGACAAGTTAACAATGTTTCTACTTAGCTTCATGATATTCTTGACAAGTACTGAATATTCTTGACAATCATATAGTAATGACTTCAATATTATGATGATACATATTTTGAAAATGAAAAGTAAAAGTCAGCCATATTTAAATTTGTCGGTCTTTTACTTTTCTATTTTTTCCTATTTTTATTTTATTTTCTTTCTCTTTTTTTTTTAAATATAAGAATTTATAAAAGGTTTTTGTATAAGAGTATGTATTCCTCCATCGTCACTGTCATTTTTCAAATAAATTATGGATTTTGACTTTGAATCTGGTATAAATGGATTTGACCTACTTTGTAGTAATTTTTCCATTGTGTCAAAAAAACTCTTCATCATTCTTTATAGAAACTAGTTGGGCTATTGCATGAGATCTTTGAGATAAGAACAATTGATTTGAAAAAATTTGGGTTGAAGTTAATGGCATTAGGTTTTCGGTCTTTAGTCATTTTTGCATGTCCTGATTTGTAATATTTTATGGGATATTGAAAGAATCTCACCACTTGGTTTTGAACCTTCTAGTCATGTAATTAAGTCCATCAACACTATTAATTTCAAACAAACATACGATTACCCAAGGTAAGAAGAATTTTGAATATAATAAGAAAAGATGTGAGAATCTCTTTTACTGAGGTGAAGGTTTGTAGTAAGTTTTGAAAATGGTAAGAATTTCTTGATTTATGGGGCAAGGATGTTCGGTATGGCGTCGAACAAGTTCCACTAATGTATGAACCGGGAAGGGGACTTTGAAGGGTTAAAGGTGCTTTGGAGAAGTTGGGTTTTTGGCTTTTGCTTTGAATTTTTTGGGATTATAGTATGTCTCTAGTTAGAAAATCAAGAATGAAATTTGTATCTCATTTTATGAATTTAATTTCAAAAAAAATACTTAAAATCGCTTGCCATCGTGTAAAAATCTGTTTGGATGTAAGATTTTGAACATCTTTTTGCAAAACATTTTTTTGCAAATTTACAATTAATTAGAAGTAAAAACTTTTATTTAGTAAATCAATTTTAAAATTCTGGATGCATAAAACAATTTCAATAATTTCTTTTTAACAGTAGAGTAATTCTTTTGATAATTATTCCAGTGAGCAGAATGGAACTGTACAATATGTTCCCTCTTATTTTTAAATTATTTTAAAATATCTCCATACCCAAGGTCAAATGCGTCAGTTTTGACTACCTTAAGTGCTAAAAGATCGACTAAATTTAAGTAGGGGATGGTTTGTACTTATTGCTTAATTCATTGGACGACCTCTGTATGTTGATTAGTCTAAGGTTGAGGGTTTTTCTTTAACCTATCATGCAAAGGTTTCGTAAGACGGTTGATATTTGAATAAAAATCTAAGACATAATTCAAACTTCCTAGAAATTGTTGGAGCTAAGTTTTGTCTAGGATTTTATCAATAAATTTGTTTGTAATAGGTAAAATAGGTAAAACATGCCTAAGAATCTCACTCGAATTTGAAAAAGAAAAATTTTAGATTTTGAAATAGGTAAAACATTTTGTTTTGTAACAGAGAAAAATGTCCTTAAATGTTTAAAGTGTTATTCTGTGAAATATGAAAACACAAGAACATCAAATATATATATATATATATATTATAAAAAAATTTAGAGTATGGGTTAAAAATTCCGTTCATTATTCTTTGAAATTTTGAAGGAGCATTTTGTAACCCAAACGACATGGCCGATCACTCATATTGTCCAAAAGGAACAATAAAAGCAGTTTTGTATCTATCTTTTGGATTAATTTGTATTGCCAAAATTCTAACTTCATATTGAATTTGGAAAATAAAAATACATAATGTAATATTTATAAAAGATCTTTTTAATTTGGAATTGGATATCTAATCCATTTTAAGATTTTGTTTAATGGTTTGTAATTAAGCAATAGTCTAGATGTTCCTCTTTCTATCTCTGAATTTTTATTCACATAGAAAGCAGCACAACTCCATGGTGATCTGGAATTTGTAATTGATCTTTTATTTTGTAAATCTGAAATTTCACAATGATAATGTTGTTCAAACTCGACATTCATATGTATAGGTCTTGCTTTTGTATGAATGTTCCTTTCATTGAAACTATTTTCGTATGGTAAATCTACCATATGTTATTTTCGATTCCATAAAGAATTTAGAAGATCAACACAAATTTTTTTTTCTATATGAGTTTTGAATTTAGAAATTTTTTATTGTACTAAATTGTTTTGTAATTGTTTTACAATTCTTTGTAAACAAATATCTTGCTGGAGGTGTTGCAAGTGTTGTATTTTTCCTTGTATTAAGATACTTAGCTCATCATCATAAATCAAATAAGCTTATGATATTGAGGTTTATGGTCTTAGATTTTTCTATGAATAGAAAAATAAGATTTTATTTCTTTGTTTTGAAAGAAATATTATCATAGTTGACCTTATAGGGAGTTATCAAATTGATAAACGGTGTTGCTAAGATCACGTTATAATTTATATCCCTAACTAAAACAAATGAGGTTTTTAAGAAAAAAATTTGAATTAGCTATGGAAGCTTCTGTTTTGTACTTCATTTGCATTTTTTAGTTGTTTGCAGCTGATAATCGTTCTTTTGTTTCTTTATAGACACGTTTTGGAACAATACCTTATTTAATACAGTTTAAATCCACACATGTATCAAATAAGGCAATTGTGTCTATTTTGAAGTCTTTAGAATATACGATTGTGACCTTAATTAAGTATTTTCTTAAAGTAATCTCAGTTAAAATGAAAAGAAAATCTTTTAAAGCCTTTTTAAATCTTTCAAGATTTTGAATTTCCAAATTATTTTCTTCATCTTCATCTTCTTCCGATTCTTCTGTTTTGGAAACTAACAATTGAAGAGTTTTAAAGTCTTCAACTTGTTTTTCTTTTAACTATTTTAATTCTACTTTTACATTATTTCTTGTTATAAACTTTGAAGTGTTACAAAAGTTTGTTTTGTAGATTTTTTTTTGTTCAGTATGTTTATGAGATCATACGTACCTTTACTTGTAGAAGGAAAAACATAATTTTTTTTACTGCATTTTCAATTTCAAATGATTTTAAAAGTTTGTCTAAAAATTCTTTTTGTAGGTGTTGATCCTGAACTTGCATAAGAATTTCTAAGATCAATTTTTGGTCTTTTGTAAGAATATTTAATTTTTTGTATTTATCTACAATTGGTTCTTTTGTAAGTTGTTCAAGTTCTTGTTCAAACTCAAACTCAAAATCAGAATTTATAATTAATTTATAATTAACTCATCTATTTGTAGAGGTTCTTCATATTCTATGTTTGAATCATTTTCACTTTCAGAAGATTCAATTAAAATAATCGGTATCCTATTTATAACTTCTTCTTCTAATTAAATTTCCTAAAGTTTTTTATTGATTCAACAGTACTTAGAATTATGGCCTTTCTTACCACATCTTTAATAAGTAATGTCTCTCAATTTAATTTTGGATTCAGTAATATTACTGCTAGTAGATATATTTTTGGAGTATTTATTTGAACTAGATTTTTTTATAATAAGAATCTTTTTCAAGTTTTGAATAATTTTTGTATTTATAGGACAATTTGTATTTGGATGCTTTTCTACTATAACTTCCTCTACAGTCTTGACTAGGGTTTATTGTTCCTATTTCAAATTATTTGCATAAAGATCCTAGTTCTTGGCAGGTTTTCTGCATTTATCATTTTAAATATTTTTGTAATTTTAAATCTTGTCAAATTTTTAGTCATTCCTTTTAGGTTGGACTAACTAATTCATCATATATTAATAAATTGTAAGGGATTTGATTTCCAAAGTTTTCTTTGATTTTATTCCTTACTCTTTCTTCTAACAATGTTGGAAGTCCTGCAAGGAATTTTTCTTTTCAAAAAGATTAGTTAGAGTCTTCTCTTAACATTACCCCAGTGAGAAAAGTGTTTTCGTACTACTGAAAATCATTAAGTTTTTTACACCTAAGATTTGAAAGGAGTTCAATATTTTTATCCTTAAGAAGTAAAGGATCTCCTATGAAATGTAGAGATATAGTTACAATTAATGTTGCAACAATATCTTGGATGGGTGGACCATATTCATCTAGAAGATGCATACCATCTTCCAGAGTTTGTGTGAAATCTAAAATCTCTTATTGTTATTGACTCATGAGATGGTAATCCCACTAGACTTTGAGTTATCCTAAGAATCCTGCAATCAGGAGTTCAGCAATAGCTCTAACTAGGGTTCGATTTTGAGTTTTTTAGGCATTGGCTGTCATTGTCATTTATTGTAGTAAATTTAAAATATTGTACTCAAACATATCATCTATGTTCCATTCATAGACTTTTGTTGCTTGAAATCTAGATTGTATAAGAACAACATGTCTATTTTCTAATCTAATGTCTGGAGCTGTCAACAAAGCAGGTGGATTCCAATTAAGTTTGTTAATTTGTAAATGTTCATGTGGCATTTTTGGAGTGGTTTGTATTTATGAATGTGAAGTTTATTCCATCATGTTTACGCTTCTCTAAGAGGTTAGAGGAGTTTCAAGTGCTACTAGGTGAGAAACAGATGCTTCTAATCTAAGTTTCAGGTTTTTTAATGCTTTGAAAAATTCAGATTGAGAATCGCTTTGGAATTCCTGTTGGCTACTCTTAGATACTTGAAAGAGGCTTTGAAGAATGGAGTTTTAAGTTTCTTATCTGGCTTAGTTTTAGTATCTAGTTTCGTTACATTAGAAGATGAGGTGTTTGAATGTTTTTGTATTTGTTCTATCTTTTGTAATTGCTTATCTATGGTATGCAGATGCATATTTATAAAATTATTCTATTGAATAATACTTTTTGTATTGGTAGAATCATCTTCTTGTATTCTTTTATAAGGAGTTGCTTCTATAATATGATCTAAATGAGAAATCTTAGTCTTTCTAAGAGGGGGATATCAATATTGAATTATTCTCCCATTAGACATCCCATTCTAGAGTTTTATTTTTTATTGTAACAGGATTTGCAGTTTTTAAAAACAAATATGAAATGTTGTTTTCAGAAGCATACAATTCAAACCAATAAAAAAAATAGAATATGAACTCTGTGTTGGTGCACGAATTCATAAAACTTTTTTTGTATATCATTTCTTACTTGTAAGAAATTTTTGAAAAACCAATTTCTATTTTTTGTATTGTGCTTAGCATAAAAATCATCATGTAGAAACTATTTATCAACTTCAAATTCTTTTTCAATCACATCTCCTAGGTGAGAAAGAGACACTTCTAATCTAAGTTTCAGGTTTTTTAATGCTTTGACAAATTCAGATTGAGAATCGCTTTCGAATTCTTGTTGGTTACTCTTAGATACTTGAACGAGGCTTTGAAGAATGGAGTTTTAAGTTTGTTATCCGACTTAGTTTCAGTATCTAGTTTCGTTACATAAGAAGAAGAGGTGTTTGAATGTTTTTGTATTTGTTCTATCTTTTGTAATTGCTTATCTATGGTATGCAAATGCATATTTATAAAATTATTCTATTGAATAATACTTTTTGTATTGGTAGAATCATCTTCTTGTATTCTTTTGTAAGGAGCTGCTTCTATGATATGATCTAAATGAGAAATCTTAGTCTTTCTAAGAGGGGGATGTTAATATTGAATTATTCTCCCATTAGACATCCCATTCTAGAGTTTTATTTTTTATTGTAACAGGATTTGCAGTTTTTGAAAACAGATATGAAATGTTGTTTTCAAAAGCATACATTTCAAACCAATAAAAAAATAGAATATGAACTCTGTGTTGGTGCATGAATTCATAAAACTTTTTTTGTATATCATTTCTTACTTGTAAGAAATTTTTGAAAAACCAATTTCTATTTTTTATATTATGCTTAGCATAAAAATTATCATGTAGAAACTGTTTATGAACTTCAAATTCTTTTTCAATCACATCTAATAGGTGAGAAAGAGACGCTTCTAATCTAAGTTTCAAGTTTTTTAATTCTTTGATAAATTCAGATTGAGAATCGCTTTAGAATTCCTGTTGGCTACCTTAGATACTTGAAAGAGGCTTTGAAGAATGGAGTTTTAGGTTTGTTATCCGGCTTAGTTTCAGTATCTAGTTTCGTTACATAAGAAGAAGAGGTGTTTGAATGCTTTTGTATTTATTTTATCTTTTGTAATTGCTTATCTATGGTATGCAGATGCATATTTATAAAATTATTCTATTGAATAATACTTTTTGTATTGGTAGAATCATCTTCTTGTATTCTTTTGTAAGGATCTTCTTCTATAATCTGATCTAAATGAGAAATCTTAGTCTTTTTAAGAGGGGGATGTTAATATTGAATTATTCTCCCATTAGACATCCCATTCTAGAGTTTTATTTTTTATTGTAACAGGATTTACAGTTTTTGAAAACAGATATGAATTGTTATTTTCAGAAGCATACATTTCAAACCAATAAAAAAATAGAATATGAACTCTGTGTTGGTGCACGAATTCATAAAACTGTTTTTGTATATCATTTCTTACTTGTAAGAAATTTTTGAAAAACCAATTTCTATTTTTTATATTGTGCTTAGCATAAAAATCATCATGTAGAAACTGTTTATCAACTTCAAATTCTTTTTCAATCACATTTGATTCATGTTGAATATTTTTTGTGATGACTGAAAGAGTGGGTTAGGTTGGTTCATATTTAGTTTCTCTTTGTAAATCAGTATAGACTGGATGAGGGACATTTGAAGAATGGTTTATATTTTGTAAAGAAGTACTTGGTAAATTTGAAGTGGAAAATCTTAGTTTGTATGGAGAGTTTATTACTGAAGAACTTTCTTCATTTTGAAAAGGCAAATTTATAACAAAAGGTAGTTTTTAAAATTTAGTTAAATGAATATTTATGGTTTTAGTTGTAGAGGAATCAATATAAATCCTAAGACTTTTGCTAAAACTCAAACCAACTCGACCATCGTCATATTAATTTTTTTTTAACTCAGTATTTGGTTTTGCAATTTTTTCAACTTCTGCTGAAGCAGAGTCACCTTCAACGATCCATTATTCTAGCAAGATTATATCTTTCCATTAAATAGATATAGGAATTATGGTGTTAGATCTTGTAAGATTTGTTTGTAAAAGAAGTGTTTCTCCCTTTTTACTTTAAACTTTGTATTTAGAAGCAAAGACATAAATCATAGCTTTATAATGAACTTTGTAAATCAAAGCATGTGGAATAGATCCAGATATCATTTTGTAGTTATGGGCTTTAATTTATAAAACAAGTGATTTTAAAATATTTTTATCATTAAAAGAGATTGTAAAATTGGGATAACAGTCAAATGATATTGGTCCACTACATAAGTTTGACTCAATGGTGCTTAGTAGTGAATCATTGAAGTTTTTAAACCTAGCATCCCTAAAGACTACTAAGATTGAGGTGTTTATACCTTCTTTTGTAAAAGGTTTAATACCAACTTGGACTAAACGTATGCGTAGATATTTGTAATATTTTTCTTTGCATCCTTTTAGAGAACTTTGAGAAAATAATTCTATAGTTTCAAAAGGTTTTGAAATCTGTAGATCTCTTTCTTCAGTTTTAATTGTACAATCAGTTTTGAAAAAGATTTAATTTTGAAACTTTGTATATTTGATCTTTCTGTATTTTTTGAATTTCCCAATCATCTATGGATCTTTCATAATTTTCTAGTATTATTTCTTTATTATTATCTATCATTTTGGTTTCAGTAGAAGATTTTGAAGAAGAGATAGCTCTACACAAAATATGATTGATATTCATATTCGTAAAAAAAAAGTTTAAGCTTTAGATATAAACCTAATTACAGTCACTAAGGAACATAGAGGATTCACTTACCTAACTCACCCTCACTTGGCTCTTAAACGGGACTTACCCAACTATAAACTTAGCACAAGGAAACTCACCAGATCTAGTCTTTTAATCTCTAGAGGATGGAGAAACAAAAAAAATAAATTTGTACAAAAATATGAACAAAGATAAATATATTTATATGTTATCAACGGGTGACAGAGCTTGTCTGCTATGATAATATATGCATATATATTATCTTTAATACAATTAGGCGGCAGAATCAACCATTAATGCACATGTAAACATTTAAATAATTTGAAAATATGTGTAAAGAACTTACGTAGAAATTTTATTGATTTTGAAAGTATAGGAGATGTGTTCTAGGTAGTGTTTTTTTACAAAGGTTGCTCAGCACATGAGCTTCTTAGTAACTACTACAAGAAATAAAGCAATTTCTCTCTCTCTCTCTCTCTCTCTCTCATCTTTTTTGGAATCTTAAAGAGGTCTTGAAGAAGATGTGCTTCAAGATTGAGATGATAGGATGAGGTAAGGAAAGGTGTGTGTTTTGAAATGGTGGAGGAGGCTCCTTTTATAGAGGAAGGGAGTGACATCTTTGTAAATTTTAAAAGGTCATTTTGGAATAGTAAAGGTCACTTATGAATAGTGACTACCCTTTTGAACAGTATTTCTGAAAGATAAATAATGATTGGTGAACAATGTCTGCTTTTTTTGATAGGTTAACAGTGTTCTACTTAGCTTCACGATATTATTGACAAGTACTAAATATTCTTGACAGTCATACAGTAGTGACTTCAATATTCTGATGATACCTGTTTTGAAAATGAAATGTAAAATGCCGCCATATTTAATTTTGCCCTTTTTTACTTTTCTTTTTTTTTCTCATTTTTCTTTTCTTTTCTTTCTCTTTTTTCTTTAAATATAAGAATTTACAAGTTTTTTTTATATAAAAGTAGGTATTCCTCCATCGTCACTGTCATTTTTCAAATCAATTATGAGTTCTGACTTTGAATCTAGTACAAATGGATTTGACCTATTTTGTAGTAATTATTCCATTGTGGCAAAGAGCTCTTCATCATTCTTTACAAATGCTAGTTGGGCCATTGGATGAGATCTTTGAGCTAAGAACAATTGATTTGAAGAAATTTGGGCCAAAGTTAATGGTAATAGGTTTTAAGCTTTAATGCATTTTTGCATGCCCTGATTTGTAATATTTTCTAGGACATTTTTCCCACCACTTGGTTTTGAACCTTTTGGTCATGGAATTAATTCCATCAATGCAATTAATTTCAAAGAACTATATGGTTACCCAAGGTAAGAAGAATTTTGAACAGAATAAGAAAATAGGTGAGAATCTATTTTCTTGAGGTGAAGGTTTATAGTGAGTTTTGAAAAGGGTAAGGCTTTCTTTGATTTCTGGAGTTAGGATGTTGGGTATGGCACCAAACAAGTTCCACCGGTGTATGAACCAGGAAGGAGCCTTTGAAAGGGTTAAATGTGTTTTGAAAATAAAATAACCATGAATGACTATTTTTGTGGTTTTGGATATAAAAGTTATTATACCAAGCTTGCTGAAAATTCCAGTAATTATAGTGCTGGTAGTGCTCAATTCTTTTTTGTAGGTTTAAAGGAAAATTTTGAGTTTTGTAAGCTCTTGTCTCCAATAAGTGAGATTAAAAACCTTTTGGATATGGTAGGTGGAATAAGCAAGATCATCATGGTTTTCTTTCAAATAGAAATGCTTAAATTTTGAAGATCCTGTAGCTTCAAGAATTGCCTGATAGTATTGTTGGGTTTTACCCAAATCATAAGGTTTGAAATACCATCCATATGGGAAGGCTTTTGATACTATTATAAAGGATTCTTTGTGAAAAAATTCATTCTCTATAATAAAAATATTTTGAAAACATGTTTTCACAATCCATTCAGAAGACTTCTTTTTAACTTTATTTATGACAAAATTATTTGAGAAGATGTAAGTTGTGAAAGAGTGTTTGGAAAATCGATTTGTAAAATTTCATCTGGTTGAGAAATACCTTGAGAAAGGGTTTTAAAGGAGGAACATTATCCTTTCTCAGTAGTTTTGGAAATGAGTTTTAAAGATTTACCTATTTGAGCTTCTGTTGCTCTGATAATGTTTTGTAATGCCTGAAGGACATCAGAGGACTTGGATATTGATTCTATCCATTTTTGTATTTGACTGTCAGTCTCAAAAGCTTGTGACTCAATGTACCGAGACTAATTTTCTTCTTCTTCTTCAGTAATGACTGCCAAAAAGGAAATTGGTTTTGCAGAGGTGATAACCTATTTTGTAGAGTTTGGTTTTGGAGAAGTTGGGTTTTTTTACTTTTACTTTAGATTTTCTAGGCATTATGGCCTATTTTGAAGGAATTCTCTAGTTAGGAAATCAAGAATGAAATTTATTTCTCCTTTTATAAATTTGATTTCAAAATAAAAAAATACTTAAAATTACTTACCATAGTGCAAAAAATCTATTTGGATGCAAGATTTTGAACATTTTTTTGCAAAACTTCTTTTGCAGATTTACAATCAATTCTAAGTAAAAAATTTTGATTTGGTAGATTGCTTTGAAATTTTTGGATGCATAAAACAATTGCAAGAATTTCCCTTTTAATAGTAGAGTAATTCTTTTGATAACTATTCCAGTGAGCAAAATGAAACTGCATAATTTGTTCCCTCCTATTTTAAACTTGTTTTAAAATACCTTCATACATATGGTCAAATGAGTCAGTTTCAACTACCTTAGGTGCTAAAGGATCAACTAAATGGTGAAATAATGTGATTATGTTATGGAATTTGATGATATTTGATATGAAACCATTATTTGTCAATGCGCATAATTTAAATTGTTGTTATGCATGCTATTTGTATTTTGTGCGTAACTTACAGGGTAATTGTACTCAACGTTCATCTCTGATGAATACAGATGAGAGTAGTAAACAGAAGCAGAGCAATCAGTAGACTCGTCGAGTTTTTCAAAGGTAGTTAAGTTGTGCTTAGACATATATCCCGAAGCTATTAAGCTGTTATATTTTATATATTTACTATTTTGTAACAATCACAATAGAGCAATAATAGTAAATGCATAAATTATTTATACAGGTTGTGTGAATTGAAAATCATAACTCTAACAGTATGTAAAATTTATGTAAATATAAATATGTAGTTGCTTTATGAAACCTCCATATGATCTTTTTTTTAGGGATTGAGTTTTTCTGAAGATTTATATCAGTATTTGATAGTGTGAAATATGACAGATTGATTTTTATGAAATTATAAAGTTTTAAAAAAATTTATAGAGCAACGATCTAATATAATTCATTATAGGTTGATTAGTAATTTCCAAAGTTGTAGTGGGAAGTCATTAGTCAATCTGTTGGAGGCATGTCCAGGTAAGGGTGTGACACAATAAATGTCTGACCTGCTTAAAAGCTCCATAGGAATTCCTCTTAACATATATCCTATAGTGTCATGCTGGCTCGTCAACTCCATAGGTCTTTCGCTTAACATAAGGTGCTGCACTAAGGGCTCCTTTCGACTACTTTAGACTTACCATAGCACCACACGACATGTCATCCATAACATCATATCACATGGGGGAAAATCAATGAGTCATCCAAAACTCACCAAATATATCAAGTAATTTTACAATGTACATTTAACATAAAACTAATGCATTCAACTAAACATCATGATGTGTGAGCTTGTTGTAAGCATTTTTCTATAGATATAATATGTAATAATTTTGCATCCCTTCACTTGTGCCTAGTGTGCAAAGACTAATCTCAATCTGTCACTAATGTCCTTATGCCCCAGTGTCGATCCTACATCGACTTAGGGTTTAAGATTAAACTACTAACTAATTACCTCTTAAACATACTCTAAAACACATCCTATAAACCCCTACAACATTACATAAAAACATAGCCTATAACTTATTTAGGGTTTCTAGTAGGGGACTTTCAACTGCAAGGTTCGACAATTGAAAGTCCTTGTAAAGAGAGAAAACTATGTTTTTAGACCATCTTTCGACGACCCAAATGTAATTTGAAAATCTTTAAACCTGACCTTCATCAACACCTTCGGCGATCAAACCCTTTCTTTGTAGAGATGAAACTCATATTTCGACAGCATCCTTTGGTTGCCAATCATGTATTGAAGAAGTCCAGTTTTAGTGAGCCAAACTAGGTTTTGGCAGAATGCCAAAACTAGGTCCCCTTACATGCCGGTTATAATATATATTAATCTCATTTGACCCTTTAAAACATATTCTAACATTCCATCAACATCTATTCAACTCAGGAATAACATCAAACATAACATGCAAATAATATTTACATTAAAAATCTATTTTCACTTTAAAATCTTACACAAAATTTGAATCTCTTCAAAGTTCTCCTAACATCAATATGCAAGGTCACCAATGGGTATCGTAGTGACTATAAACATAAATTCAAACTCCATTTATTACCATAACATGAGATTTTCTAAGGATCAAACTTGAACCTTCATTTTTAACCGAAAATCCCAAAGTTAACAACGTTACTTTTTTTTTCCTTTTTTGTATGCAAGATCATTATTTCATGCTTTCTTCAAAATCAAGTCTTAAACTAGAAGAACTAACCTTTTTAAGCATTTGAACAGAGTGAATCTCACAAATTTTGGAGAATCGTCGAAATCTCGCTCGAGGAAAAGCAAAACTTGAAGTTCTTTGATCTTACATACAAATCGTCTTAGTTTTAGTGCAAGTTTCTTGAAATTCTTCGAAAACAATACTAAAGGTCAAGGCTTACCTTTTTTTAGTAGAGAAAATTATGAATTTTCTCCTCTCAAATGAGTTGTTACCTTTTATAGTAAGGTTGGTCGGACCAGTTTCAGCAGCCAAACTTTAAATTTGGTGGCCAAACTTGGATTTCAGTCCACCTCTTGGACAATTTCAAATTTGGTCCCTCTTTTCCTCAAAATCATTTTTAATACCTTTAAAACATTTAAATTTCCATTTTAACCTTTAGTCTCCCTTTTGGCCTAGTTTTTATATATTCCACCAATATTCTATTTGGAAACCTAGATTCCAATATCAAAGAGGTATTAGGTGTTATACTAATGGAAAGAATATTAATGAAATCAAGTGAGAGAAGATAAACTTTAGTTTCACCTTTGGTGTCATGGAATAAATTGCATATAGCAATAGCAATTTGATTTTGCAAATGAGCTATATATATGTAAAATATTTGATATCATTTAAATTAAATATCAGTGATTATATTAGAACTAATAATCTATATGATAATATTAAAGTGTTATAAATATACATAAATTAAGGTTTATGTATTTAAATTAGTATGCATGATTGATTATGATTGTCCTTATTGATATCAAATTTATATTTTTATTATTTAATTTTTTTTATGTATTTAGTGAAAATTTTGCAAGTCATTTTCCAAAATCTCATGAGAAGAAAGATAACCACAATTCCAAAATTCTTTTTATAAATGATAAGGTAGATGAACAATAAGATGGAATAAGCCACTATCCCATTTTGATTTTTCTTTTATAATTAAATAATTATCACATTTATTATTGTAAGTAAATAATTAAAAATTTAAAAATGCCACAAAATATTAAAAGAAAGTTTGGAAGATTATAATAAAAAAGGGACAAAATTAATTTCATAATTTTAAAATTTTGAATAAATTTCTTTAAAAAGTTAATAAATTAAACCAAAATTAAAATTTTGAGTTAAAGTATATCAACTTATTAAAATTAGTGGAAGTTAAGTGATCATTTTTATTTTAGCGGAAAGAACACTTAAACCCTTGTTTATAAGGACTCATACAGGAAGTCATTGTGAGTTGGACGACTCATCGCAATGGGAGACTCCATAATACACTCTACTTTATATAAAATTCACTATATGAAATCATTGTCTATTCTAAAATAATAACATATATAATAAAGAGATTTAATTTTATGAATAACTGAA
>CAOGCB010356901.1:0-14094 GCA_948266635.1 Cnidoscolus chayamansa | reverse complement strand
AGGAGATTTGTGATAGACCTAATCAACCACTAGTCATAGGAGTCTTTGATTATTTTCATACAATAATTTAAGGTTAATTTTTGGTGTTTTAAGTGATAAGAAAAAATAAAACACTCTTAGTTATTTTTCTATATATATATAAAATATTTATATATATATCTTTATATCTTATATATATATATATATATATATATATATATATATATATATATATATATATGTATATATTATTTTCATTTTCTTAAATTTAATAGGATTGTTATTTAATTTCATATTATTTTTCATTAATTATTTAGAAAAAAAAACTAAAATATCAATAAAAATAACATATTTTTCATCTTCAAATTATATAAAAACAATACCTTTTTTTTAAGATAAATGATATAATTTTTATATTTTAATTTTATTATAAATATAAATAAAGGACTTCCAATTTATTAATAAAAATATAAAATTAAACTATTCAAAAATATATTCATTTTAACATAATTTACCCTTCAGTAAAAAAAAAAAGTCCAATTAGCTCACATGACTTCAGTCACATTTCTTTTGCATGAATTTAGTTTAATTGTTTGGAAAAAAGAATCAACAGTCTCATATCCCAACTCCATTTTAGAGCAAGTGGTTTCAAATTATTCTACTCAATGAACTTTAATTGGAACGTGTAATACACGCAAATATACTGAGAGTGGGATGGTATCAGTTTCAGACACAAATAGGCTGCTGTTTTTTTTTTTTTTTATATAACCTGCTCTGCTGTATCTTTTTTTCTCGAGAATTTTTCTTTTCCCTTCACAGTTCTCACAAAATCAGTAGGGTTTTCTTTTTATTTATTTTTATTTTTAATTTTTTTTTACTTTACTCTCTTCTCTCTCTAGAGCTGAGAAATTCTCAAAGAAGATAGAAGCGAGTCAATCAAACACCAGACAAAACAAAACAAACCCTAAAGCAGATAAATTTTTGCACTTGTTCGTCTCCTTATTAAGCTCCACACCCCCACCATAACCCTAGCTTCTTCTATGTAAAAGCTCCATTATTTGGTTTTAGGACACAACCCATTTCCAAAATATGACATTTTGGCACTAGCTTCACGCTTTATATGTCATATCTGTGTTCAATTCAGACCATCATGCAGTTGCCCATCAAGCATACTTCAGTTTTGTAGGTAAATTTCCATTCCATCGGCCATTTTGTTACTTTTCTGTCAGGGTTTTGGTTAATTTTTCTTTTTGTTATGCATATAAATATTATGGAAATTGTGCCGGTTTTCGTGTTTTATGTTGAAATGATTAGCACCCATTTCCTTGTTTCCTTCATTACTGTATCCATTTGGAAGTTCTTTTGAGTTTTCCAAATCGTAGAATTCTTTTTTATGCTTGCTTTATACTTTTACATATGCAAGTATATGTTATGAAACTGGCATTGACTATGGTGCGACTGTTTAGTTGGTCAGGGAAGGGAGCCATGGAAGGAGACGAGCGTGGGATTGTATTGGCCTGCGCAATTTCAGGGACCCTTTTCACAATTTTGGGCTCAGCTTCGTTTTGGATTCTCTGGGCAGTGAACTGGAGACCTTGGAGGATCTATAGGTAATTCTTTCTAGGCCTTTTCTGGAAACTTTTACTTCAACTAGTTCTCATAATTGCCAGTGTCATGGAAGTGCATAGCTTTAGAGTTTGAATTAGTGGTATCTGTAGATAATTGTTGATCTCATTATCAGGATTTGCGGTTAGATGTCTGAATTTCATGTTTCAGCCTCAGCTTTTATGTGGTTATAATCTAATTTAGTGTCATTGCTTTTTGGTTTAAATGTGCAATTAATTGAATATCAAGGTTTCACTTGGTTTATTTATGAAAGTATGTAAATACTTTTTTAATTAAGTTTTTAATGGAGAACAGGTTTGATAGGTCCTTTTAGACAATAATTCCCTTTAAAAAGTCATTTCCATTTTAACAGCCACCGTCTTTATCATTTTAATCAACTTCAAAAAAAAAAAAAAAAATCCAAGTGATTTACTTTTTAATTTTTAATTTTGCTTGTGAATGGTTCTGCTAAATGTTACCAATATACATTGAAGTCCTTAAACCTCAGATTGTAACTGTTCCATTTGCTGAAGCATTGGCCTTTATTATAAAGGGGAAACTGAAATGGCATTTAATAGAGATCAAAATATGGTCATATATCATATCATACTGTTTCCCTAGGGTTTTTTTTATTATATTTGGTAAAAATGCTGTACATTGTACGTGAAATTGTGAAACTACTTGACTTCCAAAGTTCCAATTGAATTGAATTTTCTTTATCTTCTTACTACAAACCTGACATAGAAGCACTCAAATTTTAAACCATTTGATGAATGCTGATGAACCTATGAGATTAGAAATTAGTTCTTCTCTAGAATTTTCATTTTTGGTGCTCTTTCATACTTGCCTTGAGCTTGTGTTATGCTCCATCTAATGCATTTATTATTTGTCAAAAGATAGAACTAGAAAATGGTTTATTCAATTTCAACTAACCTTAGTTCCAAATTAGCTGGGGTCTGCCTGAAAGAGAACAAATGTATTTTGAGAAAAAACATATTAAAATAATTAAAAATTTGAGATCAGATTGTTCATAGTGTCTACCTCAAGGTTAAGTAAGATTTATAAAGGGGGGTAGGTGTTTGAATTGATAAAAGGCCTGTTTTGCCTTTTGGATTGCTTTTAGCTGAAAACATTCTCTTAGTGACAGCATTCATGCATTTACCATCTCTCCAGGTATTTCCCTTTCAAGTTAAGTTTATTAATGGAACTTAAGTTGTTGGAGATGCTATATGTTAAGGATTAAATGTTGAAAAGTTTATAATAGCATTTGAATAATTGTAAGGTTATAAATAGGAAGGCTTTGTTCCTTCTTTTTGTTTTTGTGAATGTGAAAGATAGTAAGACACTTTGGAATGTTGCTTGAAAATGGTCATATAAATATCATGAAGCCAAATATGAGAGATTCCAAACCTTTATTTCAGTGTTATTAAAGGCACTAGGTGAGGTGCCAGGTGAGGAGAGGCGACCCTTCCTTGCCTCGCTTGGGCCAGGCTAGGCATCTTGCAAGAGGCAAGCGCCTTGCCTTGCCTGGCTCAGGGCGGGAGGCGAGGCAAGGTGCTGCCTCTTGCAAATCAGGTGCAGATTCTATATATATATATATATATATATATATTTTGCTTTTTGAACTCTAAACACTAATCAAAGTTTACTCTCAAAGCAGATGTTTAGAGCTCTCTCTCTCTATTGTTTCTCACCATTATAAAAATGTCATCCCTCTCCTCTCCCTTTTTTTTCCATCATAACTCAGATTTTAGGTCTAATAAATGAAAAATCTAATAATTCTAGCAAAGGATAGCTGAGAAAAATATGACGACAGCAATCTTACTGTTGCCTCCAAAAAGCCATGTATTTGCAGAAGCAGCATAACAGGAGGATTGGAAGAGGATAGAAAGAGTGGTTAGAATGTGGGCAGGAGAGATAGAGAGAGAGACTGGCTAGAGGGGAGATGGAAAATCTAGACTAATTAAAATAATAATATTTGTTTGATTTTGTAACAAAATGATTTTTGGTCAATTTAAGTTCTCTGCCATAATAGATATAGAAGTAAATGTGTGGGTTAAAATGAAAAAGATTTACCAAAATTGATAATGCAGGTGAATATCTGGATTATTTCTTGTCAATAGACTTTAATTATTGGCTAAAGTTGAAAACCGTATCTAAGTCTTAGGTAAAAATTAATAAAATTAAATGAATTGGCTAAAATCATAGAAGTGTATAAAGTTTACATTTTTTATCATTCTTATATTAATTTTTGTGTTGTAGTTGGATGTCAATAGATTTTAATCATTTTGTTATCCAATGTGAATGACTTGCTGGTTAGTGTAGATAATTCGTTTTGCTAGTAGGCTGTAATTGGATTTGGTCTGTATCTCACTATTTCCTTGGTTGTCATTTCTTCTTTCAGTTGGATCTTTGCTAGAAAATGGCCTTATATTTTACAAGGACCTCAGCTGGGTATTCTATGTCGTTTTCTCTCTCTATCAGCATGGGTGATTGTTATATCTCCAGTTCTGGTTCTTATCATGTGGGGTTCATGGTTGATTGTAATATTGGGTCGAGATATAATTGGCTTGGCTGTAATAATGGCTGGTACTGCTCTTCTTTTGGCCTTCTATTCTGTCATGCTTTGGTGGAGAACACAGTGGCAAAGCTCAAGTATGTATTTCCTTGACCTTTACATCAGTGAAAAAAGTTGAAGTTTATTTTCCATCCAGAAAATGCAGCCATTTTTCTAATATGTTTGGAAGTACTATTCCATGTCTATTTTGGAACTTCGGTATTGCATATTGCTTTGGTTCCGATTACTTCTATGGAATGGCTTTTATTTTGAGTTCTTGTTTCCTTGCAGACACACCGTATTGTAATAATTCATTATTTAAGTTCCTAAGTGGACATGGAAAATTGGCAATAATAAACATGAGAGTATTCATGTCCATGAGCATGAGACATGAACAGAACAGAAAAAAAAATGGAAGGATATGGGATTTACCTTAAGCTTATTCTTGTTGTAATTCTGTTGTCATAATTCTGACACAAGGTAATTGAGGCTCATCACATTTTGAACCACCAAATAGGATGGGCATGCTTATCCCTTGTTTAATTTGTTATAACAACAAACACAAACAAGCACAGCCATATCCAGCAATATAATATTTCATATACAACAACAACAACAACAACAAGCCTTAGTCCCAAACCAGTTGGGGAATGACTACTTTGGGATTAAGGTTTTATTTTTGTTTTAAGAAAATCAATTATGATTTCATGTTTTTAGAAATAAAAGAAATAAAAAGCAAGTAAATATATAAATATGTTGGCATCTATTGTTTGTTGCCCTTTTTTTTTTTTTCTCTAGATAATACTAAGAATTCCTTGTGGGGGAGACATCAAATTGACATTGTTGAGCCTAAGAATTGGACCATAAGCTGCATGCATTTTTAACATAAGTGGAACTGTTGAGTCGTGGAACAATCCTATCCCTCTAAAAGTTTGAGTTCATATTGGGATAAATTTATAAGTAATGAAACATAAAAAGTGAATGTCAAAATAAACTTGGTAAAGCATCAAGGGAAAAATAGATACTGGAGGAATAAATTACAGCAATTCCAAAATATTTCTGTTTGGCTTCCATGTCTTGCAAAAAGAACCAATTGTGAAGTCCCATGATGTGTAGTTGATTTTATCACATGTTGGATTTTATTTAATTCTTCGGTTCTTGTTTATCTGGGACTTTGATAACCTGTCCTTTTATTAATTGATGTTTGCCCTGTCCTTTTCATTAATTGAAGTTTGCTTATTTTGTGGTTTCTCCTTTTGTTTCTCCTATACTTTTGGAATGACTCTGATTCTCTTGATTGTGTCTTTAACAGGGGCAGTTGCCATTCTCCTTCTTCTGGCTGTTGCACTACTCTGTGCATATGAATTGTGTGCTGTGTATGTTACAGCTGGTAAAAATGCATCTGAGCGTTATTCACCCTCTGGTTTCTTTTTTGGTGTATCAGCAATTGCTTTGGCGATCAACATGCTTTTCATTTGTCGCATGGTCTTCAATGGTAAGATTTTCCATGTTTATCACAGTAGATGCCATTTTCCTTCCCTTTTTATAGATATGTAATTGAATACTTATTATATTATTCCGTAATTGATAACACGTGGGCCCTGTGGATGCAATCAATTTTAGTTATTTCCATCAGTTTTTTACGTAATTAGTACTTTTACTGTTACTTTATTTTTATCTGCAGGGAATGGCTTAGATGTGGATGAGTATGTGCGTAGGGCATACAAGTTTGCTTATAGTGATTGTATAGAAATGGGTCCTATGGCTTGTTTACCTGAACCACCTGATCCGAATGAATTATATCCTCGGCAATCTAGCAGGTAAGCCCTGTTGACAATGTTGTGACCATGACCAAAGTGTGCATGCCCTTTTCAGTTGATCATTTTTTATCAGATTCATGTTTTCTAACTTGATTTTACATCTGTTTAGGTGTTTGACACTCTAAATTTAAAGGCTGATTTAAATCTTTCCACTCCCTTCTATATTATTAAGTGCTTTTATGAATAATTGATGTGATATGTTTCTTCTGCTTCTATATTTTTTTTGGGACTTATATTTTCAATTCAGATTATTCTGATTATTCTTTCTGTTTATAGGGCTTCACATCTTGGTCTACTCTACCTTGGTTCACTTGTGGTTCTTTTTGTCTACTCCATTTTATATGGTCTGACAGCGAAGGAATCGCGCTGGCTTGGAGCCATTACATCAGCTGCTGTTATAATCCTTGGTATCATGTTAACATCTGTACTCTTACACTTTGATTTTTGTGTTGTTGTTATGCCGATTAAATGCTAATTTAGTTTGGTTCAACATTATAAAGATTGGAATATGGGAGCATGCTTGTATGGGTTTGAGCTTCTTCGAAGTCGTGTTGTAGCACTTTTTGTTGCTGGCACATCCAGGGTTTTTCTCATTTGCTTTGGGGTGCATTACTGGTTTGTCATCGAACTTTGCTGTAGTAATTATTTTTTTGCTGGTTTAGTTAGTATTATCTCGCAATTTTATCTGTTTTCTTTGATTCAGGTACTTGGGCCATTGTATTAGTTATGCAGTTGTAGCATCTGTGCTGTTAGGAGCTGCTGTTTCCCGCCATTTATCAGTTACAAACCCACTGGCTGCTAGAAGAGATGCCTTGCACAGCACAGTTATTCGCTTAAGAGAGGGTTTCCGCAGAAAAGAACAGAATACATCTTCTAGCTCTTCTGAAGGTTGTGGCTCAAGTGTAAAACGCAGTAGTAGTGCTGAAGCAGGTAACCTTGGTAATATTGCAGCACAATGCACAATTGATGCTAATAACTGGAATAATGCTGTTCTATGTCGAACTGCAAGTTCACATGAAGGAATAAATAGTGATAAAAGCATAGACAGTGGAAGGCCAAGCTTGGCAGTACGTAGCAGTTCTTGTCGTTCAGTTATACAAGAACCTGAAGCTGGGACATCTGGGGATAAGAATTTTGATCATAATAACTCTCTTGTAGTTTGCTCTAGTAGTGGTCTTGATAGCCAAGGTTGTGAGTCCAGCACGTCGACATCTGCAAATCAACAATTGTTAGATTTGAATCTTGCTCTTGCATTTCAAGACAGGCTGAATGACCCTAGGATTACATCTTTGCTGAGAAAGAGGGGAAGGCAAGGTGATAGAGAACTTGCTAGCTTGTTGCAGGACAAAGGATTGGATCCAAATTTTGTTATGATGTTGAAGGAGAAAAACTTGGATCCAACTATCCTGGCATTACTCCAGAGGAGTAGTTTGGATGCAGATAGAGATCACCGCGATAATACTGATATCACAATTGTTGATTCAAACAGTGTTGACAATGGTCTGCCAAATCAAATTTCTCTCTCAGAAGAACTAAGGCTTCATGGGTTTGAAAAGTGGCTTCAATTATCTAGATTTGTTCTGCATCACATAGCAGGTACTCCAGAGCGAGCATGGGTTCTCTTTAGTTTCATCTTCATCCTTGAAACAATTGTTGTGGCTATTTTTCGTCCCAAGACAATTAAAATTATAAATGCTACACACCAACAGGTGAGTGGGGAGTCTGTTTCTCTAGTTTGTTCTCATTCTAATTTTCCTTATTTATGGGTAATATATATATATATATATATATACATATATAAATTTGTATCAAATAAAGCTAATGTGGAAATGTTATTGCAGTTTGAGTTTGGCTTTGCAGTGCTGCTATTATCTCCTGTTGTCTGCTCAATTATGGCTTTCCTTCAATCACTTCATGCAGAAGAAATGACCATGACATCGAAACCTCGCAAGGTAGATATTACTGAATGTTGCAACTTTTAACTTAGAATATGAATGCATTCAAATCATTACTCAGTTTTGGATTGATTTCAGATACTGTTGGCACCATCACCTTAAAATAGTGTGGTGGCAATTAATAGATTAAAATATACTTCCTCTGCGCATAAAGGTTATGCACTATTTCATTTTAGGATGTCCAAAAATATATGCCCACTTCCACAAAGTTAAAAAATTGTGGACCTGTTTTCCTATTCTAACCCTCATTAACTCCATAGTAAAGTGGAGATAATTGTAACTTCATATATTTCCAAGACAAACAACTCCAAACAAAGAAAATGATACCAATTTTTTCTACAAAATAATGAGTATCAGAATAGAAATGGAATGAAAATGTCAGTCCGTATTGTATTAACTACGTTTTTCTTAAACTGTTTGAAAATAAAAAGTGACAACCTTTCCAGGATGGAGGGTATTTGTTCTTAATAAGCTGGTGGCATTTTGGTTAGAGGGATGTTCTTAGAGGTTTTACTTAATACGGTGCTTGCTTCAATTTAGGTTGCTGGTTATCTTATTCTTACCAATTCTCATATATCTATGGTTGTGCTCATTAAAGTGGCTAGCTTGAGCTGTACCTGTAGGATATCTCATTGCTACTTGTATATCCTAGGTTTTGCTACTTCTTCAGTGTGTTGCAAAAATTTCTGAACCACAGGAGAGGAGGATTCAAAAGGGTTTTAGAATGTGTATATTCTAAGGCAAATAGTAAAGACAAGTGGTTAATTTCTGGGTTAAAGTTTTCTTTTATGTGTAGGTTATGCAATGGTATACTCCTACTGTAGTTGTTCCATCTGATGAAATTATTCATTCTTATCACGCTCTGTTTCTCTCTCTAACAATTTCTTTGTTTTTGCAGTATGGTTTTATTGCCTGGTTGCTGAGCACATGTGTTGGATTGTTGCTTTCCTTCTTGAGGTATGATACACCTAACTAATCCTTCACTTGTATCATTTTTCACTTTTCCAGTGGGGACACTCTGTTGTATGCTAAATTCATAAAGTGCTTCATGATTGATGCTCTGACCTGTAGTTCAACTGAGAAATTGACCAGGTGCATCATACTTGCTTTTTGTGCATGATATTTGATTTTCCTTAGGATTGGTTTTGAGTTCTACAAACTCTTTCATTTCATGTGCTTATGTTTGTCTTCTTTTGTCTAGTGAATTGACCACTTGAGTTGAAATCTTACCTGTAGCTTTCCCTAGTTTTTTTTGTGCCAACTCCAGTTTATCACTTCTTTCTCTTAATTCCACAAGACTTTATTGGGATTTGGATGCTGTGAGAGAATGAATTATTGCTGGTGTGATGAATCTGGGAAAATCTTGGGGAAAACGTATATCAATTACTCGATGAAATAATCATGATGTTAGCAGAACTCAAGTATTTGTGGAAAACTGTGGCAGCTCAAATGATTTGTGTATCAACTTATTTGTGTACTTGACCATTAAAATACTGAAGTTAGGTATTTGTGGAACTGGACACTTGTTGTGTCAACTTAATTTACACATAGTTATTCATATTTCTAGATACACATAATTAAACTTAGTTTCCGAAACTTTATTCTATCTTGCTAATATATACAAAAGCAGTAGTTCACTTTGACATCCATCAATGTTTGTGATCGTTCTGCAGCAAATCATCAGTCCTATTGGGATTGTCCCTGACTGTCCCGCTCATGGTGGCATGTCTCTCTGTTGCAATTCCTATTTGGATTCATAATGGTTACCAGGTTTGGGTTCCACGAATACAATCTACAGGTCCTGCAGGAAACCATCGCCCTTCTGGGACAAAGGAGGTTTGCCTGTTCCCCTTTCATCTTTTCCAATCTTCCTTTATTTATAATGCCTAAAATCTATCAAGTTAGAAGTATGTGGTAATGTAAGAGATTGGTCACTTTTTATTGTTGTAATTCTGTAGTTGTGTGTTTTTATCTCTGTTGCCTTTGCATACTGCCAATAAACCTTTTGTTTGATTCTAATTACATCTTTCCTCCTTGGCAGGGTATTGTTCTCATAATTTGTGCATTAGTGTTTATTGGTTCTGTATTAGCTTTGGGTTTGATAGTGTCTGTGAAGCCTTTAGATGATTTAGAGTACAGGGGATGGGCTAGTGACCAGAGAAGCTTTAGCTCTCCTTATGCGTCATCGGTGTACATTGGTTGGGCAATGGCTTCTGCAATTGCTTTAGTAGTTACTGGTGTTCTGCCAATTGTTTCATGGTTTGCAACATATCGGTTTTCCTTGTCTTCTGCTGTATGCGTTGCAATATTCACAGGTAATTTTTCTTGGTCCTGACTTGTGAATAAACTTTGGGATTTTAATGTTTATACCTGAGGTAACATTCTATATATACATCATATAAATGAACTTGAGTTAATGAATTTTTTGCTTGCTGTTGCTATTTTGGTAGTTGTTCTTGTGGTGTTTTGTGGTGCATCCTATTTGGAAGTTGTCAAATCTAGGGACGATGAAGTTCCGACAAAGGGTGATTTTCTAGCTGCTTTACTTCCTCTTGTGTGCATTCCAGCATTGCTATCACTTTGCTCTGGATTGCTTAAATGGTGAGAATGCAATTTTAATAGAATAATTAAAGTTTACGACTCAAATCACGAATGAATATTTTCACACCTTCAGATATCATATTGTAGTTGATGCTCATTCGCCTCTTGACCAGTTGACCTGCTGTTAAAATTGTTTGCAGGAAAGATGATGGTTGGAAACTCTCTCGAGGTGTATATGTATTTGTTGTTATTGGTCTTCTTCTTCTGCTTGGTGCAATATCTGCTGTTATAGTTGTGATTAAGCCATGGACTGTAAGTGAGATTTCTTTCTCGTCTGTGAAGTAGCACATCTTTTAGCTTCTTAAATCTTGTGACTTAGATTTTCCACATTTGGAACAGATAGGGGTAGCATTCCTTTTAGTTCTTCTCCTGATCGTGCTAGCTATTGGTGTTGTCCACCACTGGGCTTCAAACAACTTCTATTTGACCAGGACACAGATGCTGTTTGTTTGTTTCCTTGCTTTTCTTTTGGGCTTGGCAGCATTTCTTGTTGGATGGTTTCAAGGTGAAAACAAATATCATTACTAATCTAGTAATCTGTGTCATTGGTTGCATCCATTCATGTTTTTCAGACAGACATATTCTTCACAGCTCTAGTCTAGGCTACTACCACATTGCCTTTTACTTGTGAGATCATACTTTCACATTTCTGTATCAGGTAAACCTTTTGTTGGAGCATCTGTTGGTTATTTTTCATTTCTCTTTCTTCTTGCTGGACGAGCATTGACTGTAAGTTATATTGCATTTGATTTATTCAAGTTTGAACCAATGTGTCTGCTCTTCATTTGGTTTTACAAATGGATATTTTTCTTTTTGGTGTGTGCGTGTGCTTGCATCTCCCTTCAGGTTCTCCTCTCACCGCCCATTGTAGTATATTCACCTCGAGTGCTGCCTGTTTATGTGTACAATGCTCATGCAGATTGTGGCAAGAACGTCAGGTTTGTTTGCTTTGCTTCCTTTGCATTCTTTCCTTTGTTCATAGTGTTTTTCTTTTATGTTTTTCCTTTGAGTTTAATTAGCATTTGATATGAATATTGTTGTATTTGTCCGCAAAATGGCTCCGTTCTTTATTACATCTAATTATCCTCTGAACAGTGCTGCATTTCTCATGCTTTATGGGATCGCTTTGGCAACTGAGGGCTGGGGTGTTGTCGCTAGTTTGAAAATTTACCCACCATTTGCTGGTGCTGCTGTATCTGCAATCACACTTGTTGTAGCCTTCGGGTTTGCTGTTTCTCGTCCATGCCTGACACTTGAGGTTTGCACAGTGACTTTCTCCTTATTTTTCCATGCTCATGCTGCTTCTGTTTTCTGTGCAAATTTTTTTCTTCTGGTTGGTCTAGATGTGGTTTTTTTTTGTGGACTGCTTGGAGTCCTAGCAATGCACGTCTGTTTAATTTGACAATGTCCACTTAAATCTCCAGATGATGGAAGATGCAGTTCATTTTCTCAGTAAGGATACTGTTGTCCAAGCAATTGCACGATCTGCCACTAAGGTGTGTTTGATTTGTCTTTAAACTGTCCTTTTGATATTGCTTTGATGTGTTTCTGTGTTTGAATAGACCTTTTTTCCTTTCTAATTATCATAGTGTAAAAAAAAAGGTGAAATCAACCTTTGTTTTGATGTTTTTAATATGTTACTACTTACTATACGTTTTTAGTATGTTACTATGTTGTTTTTCTTTCTTCTTCGGTAGTCCCAGTGTCCCACAGCACCATTGCATGTTGCTTCTTCTAACCAGAGTGCTTTTACTGACGGAAGACATTTTAGATGCTTTTCTAGTGGCAAATAAAATTGTTGTGGAGGTGAAAGGAAAAAACAGATAGAGTTTGTTTTGAAGTTATATTTTGTAACCATAAACACAATAGGATGGAGAAAGAGGATGTATATAGTTAACCCAACTAAATCTGGATGGAGGTTTACTTGAGTTTACATTTATGCGCATTAACTGTAAACTGATGTGTATGGAAATACAAGAATGAGTTGGATAAGGAGAAAATACATCTTCAAGAAGATGGGAGTGGCACCTATAGAGGAATTTTTTTTATATAGATGGAGGAAAATTTGAGAAAAGGAAGATTGAGATTGAGTTGACTTGCTTATAGTATAACTATAAAATGCAGATAATGTGCATAACTTTCTTTTGCTATAAACAGATTTAAACAATATTCTAAGTAGATTAAATGCTAAACTTGTATGCTACTATTACGCATATATACTTTGTCTAAGGGAAAAATATAGTGACAAATTATGGGTTTTTGAAACATAAATTTGAACATTGGTTGGTTACAAAATGTTGAATTATTACATTCAACCATAAAGTTTATTTTTTGCATTTATTTTTTTTTAAACAAAAGTTTCATAAGTAGTGTTGCTGAACAACATGACATTGTAGCTACATTTGAATCATGCTTTTGTTTTCCATAAGTTCATTTAGTTCCTGCTTCTGGAATGATTTAGCACTCTATTAAAAATTGAAACTTGTGGTTAACTGATTCAGACAGGTGAAGCACATTTTGTTTCCTATCTTTTTTTATGTATTATTTAGTGTGCTCTAGCCATGAAGTGATTTATGTGAAATTTATTTATTAGAAAAGTGTTCTGTAGTAAGAATGGATGCGCTTGATGTTAGAGAGTAAAAATGATAAGAGACAGTAAAAGAAGGTTTTGATCTTGATGACTTATAGATAATATCTAATAACTACTTGCAATTAACTGCAACCTTCGACTATTCCCCAAGGATCATGTATACTGTTACAGAAAAAATTGTTGTGGAATGAACTTAAGCTCTAAGAATTGTGTTAATTGTGGCATCATAAGCAGGAATACTAGTTAAAGAAGTTGAATTATGGTTTAATTATTATCTTTATGTTAGCATTTTTTGGAATTACAGTGTTGAGGATATTAGCATTTAGTAATGACAACATCCATATCCTAATCAGAATCTTTTAAAAGAACTAGTTTTTTAGCAACGTGCTTCGCATGTTGTTATCAACGTTCGTTTATTTATAAATTTTTAATTATTTTAATTTATAATATTTATATAAATTTTAATAATTAATAAAGTTGTATTAATAATTTATTATTTAATTGAATATACATTAAAAATAAAAATAAAAATTTCAATTACATTATTATAGCAATTTCACCAATTTCAAAATATAAATTTTAATAATTAAACCATAAAATTAGCTATTATCTTTAAAATAATAATACAATATAATATATTTAAAATTGTCATGTAACGATCAGATTATTATGTATTTATTAAATAATACTTGATTACCTTATATTTATAATAAATTAATTGATTGTTGAATTAAAATCAAATTTTATTATATTTATATTAATAATTTAAATAGTGTATCTATAATAAAATTTTAAGTCGTCAATATGTCTAAATTATTAAATAAAATTGATAGAATTCGCATAAATTATTAATACAAATTTTTTATTTTATTTTATTTATTTGATATTATTTTAATGATAATAAAATTTGCGCAGATTGTTCTATTTATGATTATTATAATATTTAGTAAATATATATTTATTTTATTTTTAATTATTTGAATTTAT
>CAOGCB010356777.1:0-17158 GCA_948266635.1 Cnidoscolus chayamansa | reverse complement strand
TCATTGAATTTTAATCAAAACTTTGAGAGTTTTTCTTCTTGAGTTCTTGAAGAGACTTTTATGAACTTATCAAGGGATTTCCTTGTGGCGTTCAAAACTTGACTTATCAATCAATTCTCCATCATTGATTGTGGCGTCTTCCTTATACCAAGGTTCACATATACCATAGGTGTTGGGTCGAGGTTCCATCGTAAACTTGAAAGATCTTGGGAAAACTATTCCATATTTGATTTCGGGTTTCGTCGCAATTGTCGGCGGGGTTCGTATCAGTTGTGGTATCCTAAAAATAAATGGTTTGATCTAGTAGGATACAACGATTTAGATTTTGCAGGTAGCAAAATTGATAGAAAAAACACTTCAAGCACATGTCAGTTTTTAGGACAATCACTCATTTCATGGCACAGTAAGAAACAAACATCAGTAGCCCTATCTACAGTAGAAGCAAAATATGTAGCTATTAGAAGTTGTGTTGATCAAATTCCCTTTAGGTGTGACAACACTAGTGCAATTAATCTATCCAAAAATCCAATTCAACATTCAAGAACTAAGCACATAAAAATAAGGTACCACTTCATTAGAGACCATGTTCAAAAATGGAAACATAAAATTAAAGTTTGTAAAGTTGGAAGAGCAAATAGCTGACATCTTCACTAAGCCTTTAAATCAAGATACTTTTGTAAAATTATGAGAGAATTAGGAATGAGTGAACTCTTTAAAAAATAGAAGAAATTATAGTCATACTTGTATTTAATAAGAGAAAGGTGAAAACCAATTGTGCACATTGACAAACAAAATTTATCAATCTAAAATCAGAATCTAAAACATCTAAAATTTGATTTTAGAACTTATGATACTAAACAATTGGAATTCACAAAAGACTTTTCAAAACTTAAAACTATGGCTAAAAATAACACAGAAAAACATCCCATGAACATAGTCAAAGATTAAAGAAAAAATACCTGTAGGAGAAAGAATCTCTCTGAGAAAAGAATCCTTAAAATGACATCAAGAAAATGATGAGAAGGTGCAAAAGATGAGACATATGTGAGCAATGAATCTCCAAAATCTGGAGAAATGGAAAGAAACTTCTCAACAAATGAAAAATTGGAAGAATAATAGAAATTAAAATTTAAGTAGTCTTCCATTCAAGGACACGTGTCAAGTAATGGGTATGACAATTCAACCTAGGATATCACTCTCACCTATCTCGATCAGAAAACTTTTGGCCACTTTTCAGAATAAACTAAATAAACTCTTTCCCTCCTAAGTCTCACTCAACCAGACAACCATCACTCTACCTTCTCTCTTTCATGAAAATCACAAGAAGCGAAGAACTGCTCCTCTACACCAACAGTTTCAAAATTTTAAAAACTGAAAAAGCCTTTCCTCTCTCTTTTCTTCTAAAAACACTGAAAGTTGTTTCCTTTCTCTTGCACAATCTTAAAAACTGCTCATACAAAATTGCAACTTAAGAGGAATATTTAAAGGAGTCTTATTTAGGGTTTCTAGAGTTGCTCTCTATTCATCTCTATCTCATTTCAATCTACAATTTCAACATAGGTTTGTCTCTCGATTCAACTTGGTTTTATTCTTCTTCGCATTAAAAAGGATAAATAGGGTATTATATGAAATTAGAAGTTCTATAAATAACCTTACTCTAAAATGTGATTTTCTTTCTATTAGCAAAAATGGCCAGAGTAAAAAGGACTATGGGCAACCCAAAAGGAAAAGCCCCTATTGAGCCTGAGGAGCAAGAGACGTACAACTCCACAGACTCTGAAGATGTTCCAATCACTAAGAGGATGAGGACTATTGAAAGGTTGTCAAAAGCATAAACATGTATCCATATATCCGAGCCTAATTGTGAAATACCTGAACCAAATGAGTCCACTAAAAGTCAGTCTAAGTCACCTAGCCATTCTCCAATATCGCTCAAAAGAAAAATTATACCAGGACGATGGATTAATTTAATGTTTATGATGACTTTAGCTCCAATATTAGGAAGATGGTAGAATATCAAGGATGTATGAAATTCATGTCCTTTAAAGGACTTGTATATGATGACTTGGTTTATAGTTTCTATGACAGTATGATGATCTCGAGGGATAAACAATCTTTCACTGTCAAGACAAACCATAGAACCTATAGAATAGATACTTCCAACATTGCTGAAGCATTCACCATCCCTAACCAAGGAACAAAAATTAGAAGTTTTAAGTATGTCAAAAGTTAAGGGACTTCAAAGAAAAAGCATTTTTGAAAAGATTGGCTCCCACTAACACTACACCCCATGAACTTCATAATGCCATGCTTCTAACCCCTGAAACTAGAATCCTTCACTTCTTTATCATTCACTTTTTATGTCCTAAAGTAGGAAGCCAGACTTATGTTAGTAAGATAGATGCCTATTTGTTGTGGCATCTAGTTGATAAAGTCAAGTTCAATCTCTCTTACCTGATATTCAAAATGATGATTAAAAGTATATCCATAAGAACACTACCCTATGCTATCACACCTTCATGGGACATGTCTCCCACAGACCAACTAATGACTTTCCACTACGACTTCGGAAATCACTAATCAACCTGTAAGGGATTATATCAGATCGTTGCTCTATAAAAATTTCATTTTTTTTCGTCACTTCACATTAATCAAACCTGTCATCTTTAATATTACTTCATTATGATATGAATCATCAGAAAAACTCAATCCCTAAAAGTCATATGGAGGTTTCATAAAATATTTACATATTTATATTTACATAAATTTTACATACTTATCAAAGTTGTCATTTTCATTTCACACAACCTGTACATATAATTTATACATTTACTGTCGTTTACTCTACTATGATAGATACAAAATAGTAAATATACAAAATATAACAGCTTAATAGCTCCGAGATATATGTCACAAGCATAGTTCAACTACCTCTAGAAAACTCGACAAGTCTACTGATTGCTCTGCTTCTACTTGCTACTCTCACCTGTGTTCATCAAGGATAAATGCTAAGTACAATTACCCAGTAAGTTATGCACAATACACAAATAGCATACATAGCAATAATTTAAACCATGTGCATCGACAAACAACTGTCTCATATCAAATATCATCAAATTCCTCAATATAATCACATTCTTTTATCATCCTCATTCTCAATGAATAGCATAAATCAATAATGAATATGATATTCAATGTATAATGTGGATGCTTTTATGATATGCACCCACTATCCTTATGTGATCCCATGGCCACATTTCATAATCTGATTGTGCACAATCTTTGGGTTATAATTAATAAGAAGTATCAGAGTCTCACGGATATCCGTTCTGAGTCTCATGGAACTAGCACAAAAACCGAGTCTCATGGATCCATATATATGAGCAATACTCGAGTCTCACGAGAATATATGCATTGTGTTTTACCCAGAATATACCTACACGTAAAAAAATCTTATGGATCTGTACATATTGTATAGTTCTCGAATCTCACGAGAATATATACATTGTGTGGTATTTTACTTGTCATGAACGGATTTTAGGGCCTAGGAGATTAGGTGCCTACAATAAACAAGTGACAAAAGAAATATATGAATGAAGAAAAAAAGAGATAAAAGAAATAAGAAAATAAAGTAAATAAAGTAAATGAAAATATAAAATAAAATAGAAAAAATATAAAAAGAAAATAAAAGAAAATAAAAAAATAATAAAAAAAATGAAAAAGTTGAAAAGTCAACAAAGGAGGCAAGGGATAAAAAAAATCTATCCTTAAAAACAAATAAACCAAAGTTAGCAGAAGCAAGAGAGAGCCATGAAGAAGAAGAAGAAGAAGAAGAAGAAGAAGAAGAAGAAGAAGAAGAAGAAGAAGAAGAAGAGGATTATCCATATACAAGGTTAGTTGCATATTTTCTTAGCTTTAAAGTTTCTATGAATAGAGTTTGATGAAGAGGACCATAGGATTGAATTTGAATCTGACCTAGAATCTTGTAAAAAGTTTATCTAGATCAAAACATGATTTTTAGACTCAAATCAAACTAATAAAGAACATGGAAGTGAGAAAAATGGTTGAAGGGTGAAAACTGAATAGTAAACTTGCGTCACTATTTCGAAGAACCAAATAAAGTCTAAAAAATTATGTTTGATATACTAATAGAAAGCTAAGAATGTTAGCTGCAATTGTCTAGAATATCACTTTGAGAACTTAGATCATTTGAGGCATGAAAATGTAGTATGAATAGATAAGGGTCAAAACTGCCGGATTCTAGAATTTCAGTACAGGGCAATTGATGTTGTTAGTGATTTGGAAATGTTGATGGAGAGATAAAATTATGAAATTTGGTATGAAGCTAGTTTAAGATGATAGATCCAAGTTTCATGTTTTGAACTTTGGCAAAAACTGATATTAAACTGGTCAAAAAATTAGGCAAGTGAAGAGTGACACTGAAATTCTGCAGAAAATCTGCAGAAGTGAAAATGGGGAGTTTGGTACACAAATGGAGTCCAAATGACCTGAGATTTTGAGTGAACCTTTATTTATATGTTAAGGAACTTTACTTAAATTTTGAGATCAAAATGACTGGAATAGATGGTGAAATGAACTGGAAACATCATATAGTAGTAACAAGGGGTACTTTATCGGTTAATAGGTCTTAGCTAGGTATAAAGTGACCCAAATGAACTAGATATGAGCTAAAACTTGAATGGAACCTTAAATGTTAAGTTGATATGAAGTGTACAAACTTTTAAAGCATTTGGAGTTGAGTAAGTGAGGTTTCTGCCTCTAGAAATGAAAGTCGCAACTAGGCTTCACGGGGTGCGAAAAGGGACCAAAACCAGACAGTAGGTTTTATGCTATAGTCGTGAGCGCGACATGAGAAGTCGCGAGGCGAAATAGGTCTAAAATCAGACAGAAACCTTATTTCTAAAGTTGTGGGCGCGGCATGAAAAATTCGCGAGCGCGAAAGGGGTTAAAAAATCAGGCAGTAGCTTTAGTGCTAAAGTCGTGAGGGTGACATTGGTTTTCACGAGCGCGACTTAGGTTCTCTGAGACTTAGTAGGTTTGTAGAATTATTCGCGAGTGCGACTTGTTGATTCACGAGCGCGACTTGTTCCAGTCAAGAGAAACTTTGAGAAATGATAAGACTTGGAACATGTTTTGGGGAAACTATTTATAGATTTTTATTTATAGTATTAATTAATACTTTTAAATGAAAAATACCAATGTATATTGATATGAGAATATAATGTGAATAGGTACTCGGAGCGAGCATATTTCTGTTGATCGAGCTAGGATTGATAAAGGAAAAGCAATAGAAGGTCAGTTATGGGATCATTGTGCAATTGTGTGCACGATGACATTTGTGAAATGTGTATTTGTATGTGATTTTCTAAATTATTATTATTTGAAAACCTGGTGAGCAAATTGAAATGTAGTTTGGGGCAACCAGTGATATTTGATATAGAAGTGTAAATTTTATGCAGGGAAATGAGAAATTGATGTGTTGAATGTTGTGTGTATTGTTTGTGAATGTGGAATGTGAAGTGAATTATTGATTGATGTGTTTGATGAGATGTTTAGTTATTGAGCATGATAGTAAAGTAGGACATATGCACATGACTTATTGAGATATGTGAAATGATGGTGCATAAGATGTCATGGAATATATAAAGCATATCATACATGACATGTTCACAGGGGGATGATGGGTGATACCGAGAAGGAACCCGATCATAAGAAAAAGAAAAAGAAATGGCAGGTGATACCGAGAAGGAACCTAGCCAAGAAAAGAAAAGAAAAAGAAAAAGAAATGGCAGGTGATACTGAGAAGGAACCTAGCCAAGAAAAAGAAAAGAAAAGAAAAAGAATGGTGGGTGATACCGAGAAGGAACCTAACCATAAGAAAAGAAAAAGAAAATGTGGGTGATACCGAGAAGGAACCCAACCTAAATATGAAAAGAAAAGAAATGATGGGTGATCTAGAGAAGGAACCCAATCATATGAAAAAAAAAAGAGAATGGTGGGTGATACCGAGAAGGAACCCAACCATGGGTGCATAACATGAATGCATCCATGTCATACATTGAGACATTTCATAATGTAATTAAGATTCATTAGATATTGATGATGATAAGAAAATATTACTGCAATGATTGTATTTTTGGATATGTGATAACACTTAATGTGCATCATTGTTTGTCTATGCAGATGCTTTATTTTGATGTATGCATGCTAGATTTTTGTGTATAACTCATTGAGTATTGTACTCAGCGTGAAAGTAGTAAAAGAAAGCAGGGAGATTAGTGAGCTTGCAAAGCTTCTAGAGGTAGTTAAATTATATTTGATATGTATCCCAGAGCTACTGTAATATGTAGATTTATTTTGTAACTATAACAAGAAGACAGAGGCAGTATTGTAATAATGTTATATATCTGTTGTGTGAATTTAATTTGAAAACTCTTATAAAGGTTTTGTAATAATGATTTAAATTGTTGTAAGAAAAGATCTTTTATTTGAATGATGTTTTGATTTTGTTGGAAATGATGAGATTTTAAATTTGTAGAAAAGAAAAAAAAATTCTACAGAATTTTACAGGGCAATGATTCATCATTATCCTTTATAGGGTGATTGATGATTTTCTGTAGTGGAAGTGGAAAATCATTAGTCATTCTATGGGACGCATGTCATGGGTAGATTTGACATTACTCGAGTCTCACGAGTTATCCCCATCTCCAGCATACCATGTCATGTATGACATGCTGTATTTATATCATATTATCATATGCACTGTCATATATCAAATCTCAACAATTCATGCGCATATGCCTTACATTACTGTCATGCTCATCATGATCAATGAATATACATAACACGTTGTTCACATTTCTATATAATCACATCAATCTCATATGATTCTGTAATATCATAATTCATTCAGTATCACAATCACATCCAACAATCACAACAAGACACATAAAAATTCAACATTTCATTTCACATGTTCCTGCATGAAAATATACACTTCTATGGAAAATACATCTGGTGGCCCCCAAACTATGAATCAATTGCTCACTAGGTCTCAAACAATAGCAATTTAAATAATCATGCAGTCACACACTTCATATACTTTCATTGTGCATATGGTCACACATGATCTGTAAGTTACCTATTTTCGCCTTCCCCTTATCGACCCTACCTCGGTCTGCGGAAATGCTTTCGTCCTGAGTACCTATTTCACATTATAATTTCTCACATCAACCATCCATAGGCATTTTTATTAAAAAGTATAAATAAGTATGGTGAACAAATTATATGACATAAAATTCATTAACCCTACATTTTAACTTGTTTCCCATGCTTTCCTCATATAGATTCTTATGGGTTGCCTACGTTTCTTATCTTGCTTTAATATCTTACTCAACTCCAATTAATCTAAAATTTTGTACACTTTCAAACCACTTAACATTCAAGATGTCATTTAAATTTCAGTTTATTTCAAGCTCATTAAGGTCACTTTTTACTTAGTTAAAGTCTACTATTCGGTAAGGTACTTCTATTGCTAAAAACTTGTAATTTAAGTCCATTTATCCATCAAATTCAATCCATTTTGGTCTAACATTTTTATTGAGTTTCCTTATAATCTGTGTATCAAATTTGGTTACCATCTAAAATTGTTTGAATATTTTCCTTACTCTTTTATTTGCCTAACCTACTCCTTAATACCTTTATGTCTTTCCTAAATTAATTTATAACTCAAATCCACCCAGTTTATTCTCATTTTTCATAGAAATTAGGTACAATTAAATTTGTACACAAAATTTCAGTTCATTTGGAGTCCAATGGGGTACCAAACACACTACTTACATTTATGGTACTTTAGGTAGGCTTAACCTGAAAGTTTTAGTGACACGTCTCACTTTTTAATTTTTCTGATTAGTTTAGGTTCTATTCTTGAAAAAGTGAAAAACATAAAAATTGTAGCTGATATCCTAAATGAGCTTCATAAAAAATTTCATAATTTTATTTGGTCATTAAGTCTTCTAAATAAAAAATAAAATTGACTGCCTTGTATTGAAATTCAGTAATCCGACAGTTTAGACCTTTATCTATTCTTACTGTATTTTTATGTCTCAAATGATAGAATTTAGTAAAATGATGTTCTGAATAATCATAGCTAACATTCACATCTTTATATTAGTATATTATTCATTATTTTTGGATATCAATTGTTCTCCAAAATAGGAACACAATACAACTATTATACAAAGTGATTCTCCAGTTTCTAAGGTTCACTAACATTTGATCCATTTCTCTCTTTATTTGTCTTTGTCTCTTTAGTTTAAGTGTAAAATTCTTGATTAGTTTATATACATTTCTTGCATGAAATTATGTTTCCTTAAGCTTCAAACCTATTGTTCAATCTTCCCACCATTTACACATAATTGGTTCATAATTAAAACATAATTTTCAAGCTCCATTCATAATCATGATCACAACCAGATTACATGTCCCAAACTTTCAGCCCTTTTAACCAATTTATATTCAAATTATTTAATCAGAAAGTAAGCTATAATACATTCAACTTCAACTTCAAACTCATATTTCAAAATTACAAGGACAACAATTCACTAAACAATCACAATTCATTAACTTGTCCAGCAACCAATATAACTCCTAACCTTATTTGTAGCTAGAACTTCCTTTGTTTCTAGACCCTCCAAGCTCTGGTTTTTCTTGCTTAAAGATTTGTTATTTCTTCTTGATTTCAGCTTATGTTCAAGGCTTGGACTTCCAAAATTTTGTGACAGAAAGAGGTCTTAGTTTTTCTTGGGGTTTCACGATTGTTGTCACCTAGCTCTAGTCTCACTGTTTTTAGTGATGAAACAGCTGCTGTCTTCTCTCTCAAGTTTAGCTCACCTTTGGCTTGAAAATGGAGGGCAAGCTTGCATGGTTTGAGTGGAGAAGAAAAGAAGAAGAAGAAGTGGAAAGATTTTTCCTGGTTGAGTGAGAAGCTTAGATTCGGTTGAAGGAGGAGAACAAGTTAGGCACACTTTGCATTCTGCTTCACAAATGGTACAGTCGTGCCCTTCACCCTCTCTACACACCTCCAGCACCTCCTTCACTTACTAGATGTTGTTTTTCTCTTCTGTAAAGTGGCCTTGATGATGATGTAAGTGGATAGCTGGGATTCTACTCACAAAAGAAATGAGGCACACGACCAACTCTTTTCCTTTCCTTCACCGTGTGGCCATTTTGCCTCTTCTTTCACTTTGCTTCTCTTTTTCTTTTCTTACATGGGCCATTCCTTAAAAATTTGGACAGCCAGTCACATTCATGCCTTTGGTCCATCACCAAAACATAAGCCTTGGTCCACTTGATTTTAAACCTAAGTCCATTCACCCTCAAAACTTATGTCCACTTATTTTCAACTAAACCTAAACTCATTTAGATAGATCCAAATCCACCATAATATTTTTAGTTCAATCTTAACTTAAACTCGTGTCTATTTTTAATTTAATTATGAATATTTAAGATTACATATCTATTAAAATTTACCTAGGTTATTTTAAACTTTCATTTCTATGCTTACTCCCTTGGTTATGGTACTTGCATTCCTCCCTAACATTTATGCAATTAACGTATCCTTAAACTCATTCAATGTATCACATTGTTTATTCATATTTGCCTACTTGTTCATCATATCTAATGCAACCTATACACACAAACTAGTTGCACACCAATTGCATATCACATGCACACTTACATATAAACACATATCCTACCATTTCTGACATACTTCCATAGTTTGACATATCATATATATCAAACAAACATCTCATCATTTGCATAACCTATATCATGCTTTTAAATTCTCAATTATAACTCAAGTAGACACCTAATCTCCTAGGCCCTAATAAGCATACGTGACATGTGCAATGCGTCTCACCCTTTTCTTTTCTGTTCACTCAATAACCTTTCCTCTCGAGTCCAAAGAGTTAATTGAGCTCAAAGACACTTTTGTTAGCCATAAGAAATCAGGAAAGGAAGACAATAGTGATGCCAGTGACAGTGAATCCAACACTAAACTACAATAGACTAGGAAAGGAAAAGAGAAATATATGGTTGGTCGCTCTAGTGATGAAGAGGATGTCAACTTAAGTAGTCTAATTGGAGAAGCCCAATTCAAGAAAAAGAAATACAAATTGGAACTCCTAATACTTAAGTTGCTCCAAAAGATGGACACAGCTATAAACACAAAGTTGGACATGCTTACTGAACACCACTCTCAAATCTTAGACCTCCTAACTACTACCTCCAAAACTAGAGCAATCCCCATTTCTGATGCAAGTACCTCTCAGCACAATGTTGATGATGATAAAAATTATGAAGATCCAGCACGCTCAGCCTCATAAATAGTAAAGTCCACACCTAAGCAGCACTCAGCAACTTCTGAAGAGGCCAAGGATAAATCCAATGAACCTAAAGTTGTAGTTCCACCTTCAACAACACCAGAGCAACATTCCCCTTCTGCATCTTCTGAACAGGATCCACAAGGCACTTCTAAGGCACATGAACACATCTCATCTCCAGTTGTTGTGAAAGGCCAATCCAGCAGTCTTCCTGAAGCAAGAGAAGATCTTCCTTCCTCCTCTCCTATCACTTCTCCATCCATTGCCACCATTCCTTCAGTGAAGGAAACACATACCAAGAAGGTTGTTGTGAAGAATGCTCAGCCTCCTACCACCAGGAAGAGCTAGAGGATCTCTGCCAAGTCCATTCCATGATGAGCATATCTTTTTCTCCATTTCTGATAGATGACAAAAAGGGGGAGTATATCTACCTTGGTTTGCTTAGAATTACCTTTGGAACAATTAGGTTAATTAGTTTCTTTTTATCTCTACAATAGTTATGATTTTATATGGTGTTGAATACTTTGCATTTTGTTAAAACTTATCTTTTCTTCTATATGGTTCAACTAACAGTATCTTAAATTACAAATCTTGAACTTAGTTAAAGCACTAATTATTATCATATTCAGGGGGAGCTTACGTTTCTGTATAGATATACTTGATTGAAAGCATAAAAACAAGGCGAGCTTCAAGAGGTTCCTAAAGTTTTGTTATCATCAAAAAAGGGGGAGAATATTAACCTCATGAACTTAAAGAGTATATTTTGATGATTAGAAAACTTAAGGAACTTATGTTCGTTTCTTCAATCACAAAACATCATGATCAAGATATGAAGACATGGGGAAAAGACATACAAATGATCGAGACAAGGAATCAAGCATCTAAAGAACTTAGTTAAGTATAAATAAAACTTAGATTCAAAGTACAAAGATAAGAGAGCTGTGAATTGCCAAAAATAGAACTTGATTTTCAAAGTTAGAACCACTGAGTTGAAAGTAGAACCTAGACTTTCAAAATTAGAACTTCTACTTTTACCATCCCAAGTTTTAAAATCAACTTAATAGGACACTTCACTAGAATTCAAAAATAACGACTAGTTTTGTATTGAAATCTACTCTTTACCTGCCAAATATTTTCAAATGGCTAATTGTGAAAAAGGAATATGTAATTTAGCAAATACAGCACAAATCAAGAATCACCACAATTAGAGGAGAAAAATTATCATTTCCTAAACTATGTAATCTATGTACATAAGAGGGTTTTTAATGATTCTAATAAAAAACACATAGTTTTTGCAAACCTGTTTAACATGGTATTAGAGCCACGGTGACTGGACTAATTTTTTCAGGTTGTGGGATCATCATCTACTATGGCTAATTTCGGCACGATGATAGTATTGGTGTCACAGTCTCACCTGGACATGCCTCCTACAGACTGATTAATGACTTTCCACTGCGACTTCAGAAATCACTAATCAACCTGTAAGAGATTATATCGGATCAATGCTCTACCTGTCATATTCCACACTATCAAATCTTGATATAAATCAAAAGACAAACATATTCCCTAAAAGACACATAGAGTTTTTCATAAAATTTATACACATTGATATTCACATAAACTACATGTTCATCAGAGTTGCCATTTTCAATTTACACAATTTGTGCATTTAATTATACATTTACTGGCTCTACTCTACTGTGATAGTTACAAAATAGAAAATACACAAAATATAATAGCTTAATAGCTTTGGGATATATGTCACAAGCATAGCTCAACTACCTCTGGAAAACTCAACAAGTATACTGATTGCTCTGCTTCTGCTTATTACTCTCACCTGCGTTTATCAGGGATAAACGCTGAGTACAATTACCTAGTAAGTTACGCATAAAACACAAATAGCATGCATAGCAGCAATTTAAATCATGCGTATCGACAAACAAGTATCGTATATCATCATCGCCATAAATCCACAACATAATCACATTATTCCATCATTTTCATACTCAATGAATTATGTAATCAGTAATATATATATATATATATATATATATATATTAAAATGTCTCAATATATATGATGTGAATGAATTCATGATATGTACCCACCATCCTTCTGTCATCCCATGCCATATCTCATAATGTAATTGTGCACAATCTCTAGGTTATAATCAATACGGAGTATCCGAGTCTCACGGATATCCATTCCGAGTCTCAGGGAACTAGCACATAAATCGAGCCTCACGAATCCACATATATGTGCAATACTCGAGTCTCACGAGAATATATGCATTGTGCTTTACCTAGAATATACCTACACGTAAACCAAGTCTCATGGATCCATATATACTGTGCAGTTCCCGAGTCTCACGAGAAGTATATATGTCGTGCGGTATTTTATTCGATTCTCACTAGTCATCCCCATCTCTAGCACACCATGTCATGTATGATATGTTGTATGTATCTCACATCATCATATGCATAGCCATATATCATGACTTATGTGCATATGCCTTACCTTACTGTCATGCTCATTATGATCAATGAAGGTCCATAGTATGTATTAACCACATTTCTATAGGATCACTTCAATCACATAAGATTTACCAATCAATGTTTCAATCACATTTCACAATCACAGTCAAAGCACACAATGGTTTAACATCAAATACCATTCTCATATGTCCCTGCATAAAAATACACTTCTACAGAAAATATATTTGGTGGCCCCTAAACTACGAATCAATTACTCACCAGGTCTCAAACAATAGCAATTTAAATAATCATGCAGTCACACATTTCACACACCATCATTGTGCACATGTCACACAATGATTCATAACTTACCTATTTTCACCTTTCTCCTTTCGACCCTACCTCGGCCTGCGGGAATGCTTTCGCCCTGGGTACTTATTTCCACATTATAATTTCACACATTAAACATAAATATGCATTTTTTTATTCAAAAGTATCAATAAATATGATTAACAAATTATATGATATAAAATTTATTAACACTACATTTTAACTTGTTTCCCATGCTTTCCTCGTATAGATTCTTATAGACAACCTATGATTCTTATCTTATTTCAATATCTTACTCAACTCCAATTGCTCTGAAATTTAGTACACTTTTCAAAAATTTAACATTCAAGATGTCATTTAAATTTTTCAGCTCATTTCAAGCTCATTAAAGTCATTTTCTAATTAGCTAAAGTCTACTATTCGATAAGGTACTTCCATTGGTAACAACTTGCTATTTCTATCCATTTATCCATCAAATTCAATCCATTTTGGTCTAACATTTTTATTAAATTTCCCTAATACATTGTAGAATATGTCTACCAAATTTGGTTACCATCTAAAATCATTTGGATATTTTCCTTACTCTTTTATTTGCCTAACCTACTCCTTAATACCTTTTTATCTTTTCTAAATTAATTCATAACTCAAATCCATCCAGTTTATTCTCATTTTTCATAGACATTAATTTAACATACAATTAAAGTTGTACAAAAAATTTCAGATCATTTGGAGTCCATTTGTGTACCAAACACACTACTTATATTTCTGCAACTTCGTGTAGGCCTAACCTAAAAATTTCAATGACATATCTTATTGTTTAATTTTTTGACCAGTTTAGGTTATGATTTCGATAAAGTACAAAATATCAAAATTGTATCTAACATCCTAAATAAGTTTCATATAAAATTTCATAATTTTATCTGGTCATTAGGGCTTCCAAATAAAAATTAAAACTGACTGCCCTACGCTGAAATCATGTATTTCAATAGTTTTAGACCTTCAATTATTCTCATAATATTTTCATAACTTAAACGATATAATTGGGTAAGATAGCATTTTGAACAATTATAGCCAATACTCACAAATTCTTACTGGTATATTATTCATAACCTTTGGACATCAATTGATTCTCCAAAATAAGAAAAAAATACAACTATTATACAAGGTAATTCTCCAGTTCCTAATGTTCACTAACATTTGATCCATCTCTCTCTATATTTGTCTTTTATCTTTTTAGTTTAAGTGTAAAATTCTTGAATTAATTTAGATACATTTTTTGCACAAAATTATGCTTCCTTAAGCTTTAAATTACTACTCAATCTATCCACCAATTATACAAAATTGGTTCATAATTAAAATAGAATTTTCAAGCTCCTAATCACATGCCCTTTTAATCAATTTATATTCAAACTATTTTAATCAGAAATTATATTATAATACATCTTAACTTTAACTTTAAATTTCTATTTTAAAATTATAAAAATAATAACTCACTAAATATTTGTTCTAAATACATAAATCCTAAATCTCTACATTTTCAACTTTAATCATAGTAGACTTAATATTAAATTTAAAGTAATTAAAATATGCATTTTGTCAAATTTAAATCGACCAAATTAAAATACCAACCTGATAGAAATTTTCTGTTTATTCAAACTCCTCTTCTTCTTCTTCTTCTTTCTTTTTTTCTCGTGCCCTCTCTCTCCCTCTGTTTCTTCTACCCACCTCTCTCTCTCTTTCTTTTTCTTTTTTAATTTTCAATTGGTGGCCTAAGCAGCCACCTCTTCACCTTTTTTTTTCATTTTCTTTTTTTTTTCAATGCATCGGTCCACCTCTTTTTTTTCTTTTTAATTTTTCTTATTTAATTTAATTTATTTTTTTTACTTTCTTTTTTTTAACTTAACTTTTTTTTATTTTCTCATTTCTTTTTTTATTCTTTATTCTTTTATTTATTTATTTATTTATTTATTTATTTATTTATTTATTTATTTATTTATTTATTTAATCTTTTATTTATTCAAGATGATGTGCCTTGGTGTATGTTATTTGCAGATGACATTGTGTTAATAGATGAAACCAGTGAGGGAGTTAATCGTAAGCTGGAAGTGTGGAGGAAAACTCTTGAGGACAAGGGTTTTAAGTTAAGTAGGAGTAAAACAAAATATATGCACTGTGAGTTCAGTTTAAAGAAAAAGAAAGAACAAAAGGTTAATTTGGATGGAGCTCTGGTTCTAAGAGCCAAACAGTTTAAATATTTGGGCTCTGTGTTTCAAAATGAAGGTCGTATAGACGAATATGTGGACCACAGAATACAAGTAGGGTGGATGAAGTGGAAGGGAGCATCAGGAGTCTTATGAGACAAGAAAATACCATTGAAGGTGAAAGGTAAATTCTATAGGACTGTTGTTCGACCAACGATGCTATATGGTAGTGAGTGTTGGGCAACTACAAGGCAACATATTCATAAGATGAGCGTGGCAGAAATGAGAATGTTAAGATGGATGTGTGGCCATACTAGATTGGATAAACTTAAGAATGAGTATATTCGGCAGAAAGTAAAGGTAGCGGAGGTTGGTGATAAGGTGATAGAAGGAAGACTTAGATGGTTTGGGCATGTTTTACGGAGACCTCCCAATGCGGCGGTCCACAAGGGGGATAACCTGATGGTTGATGGGGCTAAGAAATGTCGAGGTAGACCTAGTACAGTTTGGAAGATAGTAATAGACAGAGGCTTACGAGCATTATATTTTGATGCGAATTTAGTTATTAATTGCATTGAATGGAGGTGTAATATCCGAGTAATGGAAGGAGTCTAAAGCGTGTGATTGGGATATTACCCGAGAGCTTATTTATTAGAGAATTCATACAGCCGACCCCAACTTGTTTGGGACTAAGGCTTTGTTGTTGTTGTTATTTATTGTTGTATTATTTATTCATTTGATTTTTAATTTAAACTATTCATTTTTTCAACCTCTCACTCATTTCACATTTTATATTCATTTTTACGATAAGAAAATAATTTCTATAAAAATATTTAAAATTAAATAGATTAAATCTAATTCATATGAAAAGTAAACATTATTCAAGTTCTTATTAAAATCACATTATACTTTTCAATTAAACAACAGTAAAAGTGAAATATCTTAAAGAAAGAAAAAACTCTAACCCAATTTCAAATTTTAATTTAAAATTTAAAAAAATTGAGATGAGACGATACAAGTCTCTTATTTCTTAATAAAAGATCTTGAGTTCAAGTGGATATAAAATATTTTTAAAATTTGAAAGGCAATGTTTGATTTTTGAATAAATTTATCTTTTAATGAAATTCAAATTAATTAAATCGAATGATTTAAATAAAAAAATTAATTTAAAAAGAGAAAAATGTAAAAGAGTCCAAAATATTTATGAGAGATATATATATTATCATATTCTAAACCAAAGCAAGAATCTAACACACTGAGTTTCTCCCACAAAAAGCTGCATTAAATACATATAAGAGGTGAGGGCCAAAAGTACATTAATCTTATTTCAAATTAATATGAAAATTGAACTAATGTACGTAACTATACGTACATCAGTTGTTTTTAGTACCAATCAATATTGATTTGATGATGCTGTAAGGTGTCCATACTGGTCAGGCTAGAAATAAAAGAACATTGCCCTTATACATATGTATTAATTAATTGTATAATCTTCACACAAATACCTAATTTAATAATCAAAATATTGAACATATATTAAATAAATTTCTTAGAGCAAAATTATCGAATACAAGAAGAAGAAGAGAGTGAACGCAAATCCCAGAGGTTCGAGTATGCAAAACAAGAAGAAAACCAGATATTAAAATTCTTGAAGCTTAGAGCTTGACAACTTCAGGAATATGAACTGGGTACCTATCAATGCAATCAGCCCAAGGCCCCTCAATTGGTGTCTCCATACTTCTATTAC
>CAOGCB010356727.1:0-10930 GCA_948266635.1 Cnidoscolus chayamansa | reverse complement strand
TAGATAAGTGAGTTGAGTATTGTGATTCTACAGGAAATCTGCAGAATTGAAAATGGAAATTTGGTATTCAAATGAAGTCCAAATGACCTGAAATTTAGAATGACCATTTAGTTATATGGTAAAAAACTTCAATTAGAAATTAAATTAGAAAAAAAAGGAGAAAGAAAAAGAGAAAAGAAAAGTCAAATAAGGTGGCTACCTACATAAAACTAAAGGGGACTTAGGGAAAAATCAAAAAGCAGCAACAAAAGCAAAAGAGAGCAGACAAAAGAAAGCAGAAGAGAAGGAGAAAAAAAAAAGAGAAGGAAGAAGAAAGAAGAACTAGAGGAAGAAAAGAAGATTTCATAGAAAAAGGTTAGTTTTTGCATAAACTTGTAACTTTAAAGTAGTATATATATGGATTTGGTGAAAACGAGATATTAGGGTTAAAGTTAGAATTAACCTAGAATCTGAAAAATAAGTTGAGATGATTAAAATATGGGTTTAGGACTTCAATCAAAGTAGAAAATACTAAAGAAGTGAGCAAATGGTTAAAGATGTGAAATCTAAAACATAGGGTTACGTGAACAGTAAAATCGTGCAAAGGTTCTGGTGAATCAAATGAAGTCCAAAACTGATAAATGATATACTAGTAGAAATCTTCGAATGTTAGCTACAAATGTCTAGAACATCAATTTGAGAATTTAAATCATTTGATGCATGAAAAAGTAGAAAGAACAGACAAAGGTTAAAACTGCCCGATTCTGAAATTTCAGTACAGAGCAGTTAATGTTTTGAATGATTTGGAAACCTTAATAAAGAGATAAAATTATGAAATTTGGAATGAAAGGTTAGGATGTTAGCTAAAAGTTTTATGTTTGGAACTTTGGCTAAAACAGAACCTAAAATGGTAAAAAGAGTAGACATGTGAGATGTGTCATTGAATTCTGCAAAATTTCTACAGAAATGAAAATGTTAAATGTGGTATCCAAATGGCATCCAAATAACCTGAAATTTACAATGAATCTTAAGTTATGTATTATGGAACCTTAGTTAAATTTTGAGACAAAAATGAATTGAGTAGATGATGAAATGAATGGGAAACATGTGATAAAAATAAAAAGGGTACTTTATCGGCTAATAAAGTTTAGCTAGGTAGAAAGTGACCCAAATCAACTTGATATGAGCTAAAATTCAAATGGGAGTTTGAATGTTAAGTAGTTAAGATGTGTACGAAGTTTTAGAGCATTTAGAATAAAAAAATAGGGTTTATGCCTTTGGGATAGGAAGTCGTGACTAGGTTTCGCGAGAGCGACATTGGACCAAACCAGATAGTGGCTTCTGTACTGAGGTCGCGAGCGTGAAATGGTCCAAAAATCAGACAGAAACATATTTTCCAAAGTCGCGAGCGTGACATGGGAAACTCGCGGGTGTGAAAAGGCCCTGATTTCAGACAGTAACTTTGTAAAATAAGTCATGAGCGTGACTTATTAATTCGTGAGCACGAATTGTGTCATCTGAGAGACAGAAACTTAGGAGAAACATTCGTGAGCGCGACTAACATCTGTCAAAAAGAAATTTTGGGAGATAATAAGACTTAGAACATGGTTTCGAGAACTCTAATGTTAGATTTTTATTCATAGCATTTACTTAGTACTTTTGAATGAAAATACTATGAATGTTAATGAGAAATGTTATGTGAAATAGGTGATTGTGATGAAACTATTTTTGGAGCTCGGGACACAGTTGATAAAGGGAAAGCGATAGCAGGTAAGTTATGGGGTCATGTATAACTATATGTAGAATGACAATGGGTTTAAATATTGTTATTTGATATATTTGAGATTCCTTAGATATTATTATTCGAGAATATGTTGAATAACATAAGTTATATGGTTATTTAGCAGTTGTGTGCACAATGGCGAAAGGTTTAATAATTGTTATTTGTTATGTTATAAGTTATGAAATTTTCATACTACCGTGTGTATGATGATATCTTGTGGAATGTGTTTGTGTTTATGATTTTCTTAAAGGTATTAATATTTGAAAACCATGTAAGCTATTGATATGTAATTTGGGAGCCACATGAGGTGATTGTTATAAAAGTGGAATTTTATGCATGGAAAAGAGGAATGATTTACAAAACAAATATATGTTTTGATGTGATCTGTTAGTTAAATGTGAAGTATTTGAATTCTAAGAGAATGATGATTTACGAGTTGTGAGAATGATGATGAGTGAATGAATTAATTAAGTGATAAATTATATGTGAATTATGAATGGTTTTTGGAATGCTTGAGCATGGACTCATATGTGGATAACATGTTGTGTATGAATAAGATTATGAGTTGATGATATGGGATTGATTTTATGATATGATAGCAAAGAAAAATTCGTGCACCTGATTTTGAAATATGAGAAAGGTCATGCACATGATAACATGACAGACATATTGCATATCATATATATTCATGTGAAGAACCATGAAGATGAAAAGGTTACATGTAATATATAAAATAAAACGGGAAGAACCATGAAGATGAAGAGGTGACCTGTAATATATGAAATAAAACGGTAACAACCATGAAGATGAAGAGGTGACCTCTAATATATAAAATAAAATTGGAAGAACTATGAAGATGAAGAGGTGACCCATAATATAATAAAAGAAAGAAAGAATGAGAATGTTTATGGGAATAGTCTGGGTAATGCACAACACATAGATTGTAATTATTCAAAACTGATGAGGGCAGGAAGTGATCGCCAATGTTAGATAGAAGCACAGACAAGGTGTAGCTTCTGGCAGGCTTCTAGGTGAAGGGATAGTTACATTTTTGTGTCAGATTAACCCAGAGGTTGTGGACAATCATAGTATGAGATTATGAGCTTTGGCCATGAGATGAGATGAGATGAGAGATGATGGAAAGAAGAAGAGAAAATAGCATGAAATGCATTCCTATCATATGTTAATGCATTGACATCATGTTCGAGATATGATTTATTGAAAATATCATTATTGTATATTATGTTTTGATAATGTTAAAAAAGAATGCTTATTGTTTATGGTGCTGGTACATTATGATATGATTTTTAAAATCATAAAGAAAGATTGTTTATATTGATGATGTAATGATATATGATGATTTTAGACATGAAATCATTGATTTGGAATGCACATGTTTTATATTTATGTGATAAATGCTATATGTGTTTGTATATAACTTACTAAGTTTTATACTCAGCGTTTATCTATGATAAACGCAAGTGAAAGCAGCAAGAAGAAGCAAGACGAGCAGTGAACTTGCTTGTGAAGATCTTCCAGAGATAGATTAACTATAAATTGTTATGAATCCCAAAGCTACTGTATATGTAGTTTTATACTGTAAATATCACTGTAGGAAAGAGGAAGTAGTGTAATAAAGTTAATATCTGTTGTGTCAAGTTAATACGAAAACTCTTATTTGTAACTATTGTAAGAATGTTTTTAAATTGTTATGATTTTAATTATGTTTTATGAAAGAACTTTTATTTGAATGATGATGATGTTGAAATAGTGAAAAGAGTTTTTGATTTGGAGTAATGATATTTTAATAGTTTAGAAAATGCAAAAATTTTATACAGGTTTTTACAAAGCGACAATCCAAACCTATCCCTTACAGGGTGATTAATGGTTTTTTGTAGTGGAAGTGGGAAATTATTAATCATTCTGTGGGAGACATGTCATGGGTAGATGAGACATGTTATAGTGGTATCAGAGCCCTTGAGCAAAGTTTTTATGCTCATAAAATTTTAAAGTGGACATTATGTGATAACTAAATTTACTGCCTCTAGTGATATGTTACATAATTTGGGATAATTGTATGCCTCTTGAATTGATTATGGTCATTACATTTTGTAGTCTCGTGATGAAACATATTGTGTGAAAGCGAGAGATGACTAACAGAGTCGTTATTGCTAAGGAAGAAGGTGATAGAAATACGAGTTTCCAGACTGAAAGTGTATCTGAATTCGGAGAAAGAGTGGAAGGAGAAGTTGAACCAGTACAAAGAGAACGGACTTAAAAGTGGGCGAGAGGAGCTGGTTCTTCCTCTAGATTTCAATCAAGGGGGAGATATAGAGGCTTAGTTGCACCTAGACAGGGTAGCTTTAGGCCGCCGATGCCTAGACCTCAAATGGGTGATCAGAGCAGACAAGTATCTGAGGTAAAATGTTATCGATGTGAGGGTATGGGACATTATGCTATAAAATGTCCAACTCGAAGAGAAATGCCATTGCAAACAGTTGCTCATGGTAGAAGACTTTGTCCTCCATGTAATTGAGTCCATGCAGGACCTTGCAGTAAAATATTTGGGAAAGGTTGTTATAGATGTGGAAGAATAGGACATATTGCTAGAGATTGTCCTACCCGAAGGGAAGTTTCTTGTAGTCAGATGTCCAGAAAGATCTGTTATACATGTGGAGGTGTGGGTCACTTTGCTAGAAATTGCCCTACTCGAGGAGTAACGTCACTGCACATTGTTACTGAAGGCAGTGGGGATAGACTATCATCAGGTAGATCAGCTGGATTTTTACATTCTGGTAACAGGGGTCAAGGTAGAATTAGATCAATCATGACCAGATAGGATAGAAGTCAGGTCTCAATGAGTCAGGACCTTACCAGAAGGGATTCAGCTAGAGTTTATACAATGAGGCAAGCAAAGGACTTGCTAGTAATAGATGTGGAAATAGGAAAAACATTATTGTTTAATCAAATGGCATTGCTTTTATTTGACTAATGTTTTTCCCATTTATATATAAATGTGGGATTAGTTGATAAATTAGGTTGAAAAATGGAAACATATGAATGTTGAAAGGGATTAGGTAACCCTTAGGACATGAAAGGGGGATAAAATATGTGTATAGAAATTGTCCTTTGAGCCTATATGGGACTATATTTTCATCAAATGTGATGGAAATGTCATTAAAAGAAGATGAATTTATCTTGAGAATGGATTGATTATTGCAATATTATGTGATAATTGATTGTAAAGGAAAGAAAATGAAGTTTAGAAACGCAGAATATTATGAAATTCTGATACAGTGATATAAATTATTAGCATTATTTTCCCTGATATCAGCCATAACGGTTAAAAAAAATTGATGATATAAAGGTGTATATCTAGAAAATTAGTGGCACAAGAGTGTGCAACTTGTCTAGCTTATATTATAGATATTAGAGTGGAGTTTGAAATTTGGATAATGATAGGTATGGAGCCTATTTCTATGGTTCTTGAAAGAACGGCTCTTATAGAATTGATAAAATTTAAAACTCAGTTGCAGGAATTGTTTGATAAGAGGTACATAAGACCCAATGTTTCCGATGAGATGTACCACAATTGTTTGTGAAAAAGAAAAATGGTACACACTGAATGTACATTGATTATAGAAAAATGAATAAGGTGACAGTGAAAAACAGATATATGTTGCCAAGGATAGATGATTTGTTTGATCAACTGAAGGATACTATAATATTCTCGAAGATTGATTTGAGATTGGGTTATTAGCAACTACGAGTGAAGATAGTGGTATTCCTAAAACTTTATTTTCAACTAAATATGATTATTTGGATCAATTTGTTATAGCATTCATCGATGATATGCTGGTGTATTCACAAAATAGAGAGGTGCATTATCAACAATTGAGGCTCATTTTGCAGTAATTATGAGAAATAGTTGTATATGAAGTTATTAAAATGTAATTTCTAAGTGGAGCAGAAATATTCCTAAGGCATAACATTATTTACAGAGGGTATTTGTGTCGATCCAAGCAAATTTAAAGCGGTGCTAAGCTGACAATCACTTAAAAATGTTAGTGAAGTATGTAGTTTTCCTGGATTGACAGGTTACTACAGGAATTTTCTAAAGTAATTTTCAATGATTGTAATCCCTTTGATAAGAATATTGAGGAAAGATGTTGTTTTTGGGTGAAATGAGTAGTGATAAGCTAATTTTGATCATTTAAAGGAAAATTTGACACAAGCATTAGTGTATACTTTGTCTACACCAGGTGTGGGCTATGTAGATTATGTGAATGGTGTAGATGTGTAGATTATATGAAAGGTGTAACCTATGTGGATAATGAGGTGTGGATTATAAATATTGTGTAGATTGTAAAGATTGTGTGGATCAAGGGATATATAGTGATGATTCATTAAATGGGCTTAGCTAAGTGCTAAGGTAAGATTGAAAAGTAATAGTTTATGCTTCGAAATAGTTAAAGCCACATAAAATCATGTGTAGGATATGATCTTGAACTAATTATTATAGTATTGTTTTGAAAATATGGTGACAATATTTGTATGGTGTAAAATGTTGTAACTATACAAATTACAAAAGAATAAAACATCTAGGTACACAGAAAGAAATGAATTTCAGACAAGGGTGTTAGCTTGAGCTGACTAAAAGATTATGACTGTCTGATAGATTATTACCCAGGGAAGGCTAAATTGGTAATAGATGCAATTAGTAGAAAAGCATTTGCTAGTTTGTAACAAAAACTTATGAATTTGGTGAGAAAAGTGCAAAAGCTTAATGCAATAATATTTCATTATTTTAATGAGGAAGTAATAGCAAAACTGAGAATGAAGTTTGTGTTGACAGAGTAGATTAAAACATCCGCTAAGAATCATGAGTAATACTAAAATGAATTGCTAAAGTGTGAGTTGATGAAATTGCATATTATACAGTGGATTCTAATGCTAAAAAGGTAGAGTATGGGTATCAACTGATGATGAGCTGAAGAGAAATATATATGAATTAGTGGCAAAGTGTTTGGAATGTCCTCAGGTGAAAGTTTAACATTTGGTTTCAGCATGATTGCTGCAATCAGTGACGATACTAGAGTAGAAATGTATTTTGAAGTGTTGAAGCAACTTGGATTTACAATGTTTTCATTGATGATGTTGAAGAAATATAGATCGGATTCTTCACACATTATTTTTGCTGAAGTAATTGAGACTCAGCTGGATTTGAGCTATAGTGAAGAGCTGATCAAGATTTTATCATGAGAAACTAAATAGTTGAGGAACAATCAGATTTTGTTGGTAAAAGTGTTGTAGAATTATCACACGGGACCTAAAGCTATATGGAAATGGGAGATAAAATTAGATAATTGTACTCCTACTTTTAAGAAGAACTGTTCGTTTTGAATTTGGAAGTTAATTCGTTTTAAATTTTGGAGACGAAATTTTCAAATTAGGAGAGAATTGTCATGAACGGATTTTAGGGCCTAGAAGATTAGGTGCCTAAAATACAGTTGTGACAAAAGAAATGTATAAATGATGAAAGAAATGTGTAAATTGAAAAGGAGAGGAAACATAGAGAAATTAAATAAGACAAGTGGAAAATAGAAAAGGAAATGAAATGAAAAGAAAAGACAAGAATGTAACTTGAGAAATGCAAAAATGAGAAAAGAAAAGAGAAGAAGAGAAATTAAATAATGAAAATGGGGAGATAAAAAGGGGAAAAGAAAATAAATGAAATTATAAAAGAAAAGAAAATTAGAAATTAAATTAGAAAAAAAAGGAGAAAGAAAAAGAGAAAAGAAAAGTCAAATAAGGTGGCTACCTACATAAAACTAAAGGGGACTTAGGGAAAAATCAAAAGGCAACAACAAAATCAAAAGAGAGCAGATGGGAGAAAAGGGAAGAGAAGGAGGAAAAAAATTGAAGCAAGAAGAAAGAAGAAGAAGAGGAAGAAAAAAAGATTTCATAGAAAAATGTTAGTTTTTACATAAACTTGTAACTTTAAAGTAGCATATATATGGATTTGATGAAAAAGAGATATTAGGGTTAAAGTTAGATTTAACCTAGAATCTGGAAAACAAGTTCAGATGATCAAAACATGGGTTTTGGACTTGAATCAAAGTAGAAAATGCTAAAGAAGTGAGCAAATGATTAAAGAGGTGAAATATGAAACCTACGGTTACGTGAACTATAAAATCGTGAAAAGGTTCTGGTGAATCAAATGAAGTCCAAAATTGATAAATGATATACTGGTAGAAAACTTCGAATGTTAGCTACAAATGTCTAGAACAAAATTTTGAGAAATTAAATCATTTGTACATGAAAAAGTAGAAAGAACATACAAAGGTTAAAACTGCCTCATTCTGAAATTTCAATAAAAAGCAGTTAATTTTTTGAATGATTTGGAAATCTTAATGAAGAGATAAAATTATGAAATTTGACATGAACCTAGGTTAGGATGTTAGCTAAAAGTTTTATGTTTGGAATTTTGGCTAAAAAAAGCCTAAAATTGTAAAAAGAGTAGACAAGTGAGATGTGTCATTGAATTCTGCAAAATTTCTGCAGAAATGAAAATGTTAAATGTGGTATCCAAATGGAGTTCAAATAACATGAAATTTACAATGAATCTTAAGTTATGTATTACGGAACCTTAGTTAAATTTTAAGACAAAAATGAATTTAGTAGATGATGAAATGAATGGGAAACATGTGATAAAAGCAAAAAGGGTACTTTATCGGCTAATAAAGTTTAGCTAGGGAGTTCGAATGTTAAGTGGTTAAGATGTGTACAAAGTTTTAGAGCATTTAGAATAAACATAAATGTGGTTTTTGCCTTTGGGATTGGAAGTCGCGAATAGGTTTCACGAGAGCGACATTGGACCAAACCAGGCAGTGGCTTCTGTACTGAGGTTGCGAGCACGACAATGGAAGTCGCGAGCGTGAAATGGTCCAAAAATCAAACATAAACTTATTTTCCAAAGTCGCGAGCGCGACATGGGAAACTCGCAGGCACGAAAAGGCCCTGATTTCAAACAGGAACTTTGTAAAATAAGTCGTGAGCTTGACTTATTAATTCGTGAGCACGAGTTGTGTCATCTAAGAGACATAAACTTAGGAGAAACATTTGTGAGCACGACTTGAGGATTCGCGAGCGCGACTTACTTCTGTCAAAAAGAAATTTTGGGAGATAATGAGACTTAGAACATGATTTGGGAAACTCTAATGTTAGATTTCTATTCATAGCATTTACTTAGTATTTTTGAATGAAAATACTATGAATGTTAATGAGAAATGTAATGTGAAATAGGTGATTGGAATGAAACTATTTCTGGAGCTCGGGATATAGTTGATAAAGAGAAAGCAATAGCAGGTAAGTTATGGCATCATTATATAACTATATGTACAATGACAATGGGTTTAAATATTGTTATTTGATATATTTGAGATTCCTTAGATATTATTATTCGAGAATATGTTGAATAACATAAGTTATATGGTCATTGAGCAGTTGTGTGCACAATGGCGAAGGGTTTAATAATTGTTATTTGTTTTGTTATAAGTTATGAAATTTTCATACTACCGTGTGTATGATAATATCTTGTGGAATGTGTTTGTGTTTATGATTTTCTTAAAGGTATTAATATTTGAAAACCAGGTGAGCTATTGATATGTAATTTGGGAGCCACCTGAGGTGATTGTTATAAAATTTGAATTTTATGCATGGAAAAGAGAAATGATTTACAAAACAAATATATGTTTTGATGTGAGGTGTTAGTTAAATGTGAAGTATTTGAATTCTATGAGAATGATGATTTACGAGTTGCGAGAATGATGATGAGTGAATGAATTGATTTAGTGATAAATTATATGTGAATTATGAATGGTTTTTGGAATGCTTGAGCATGGACTCATATGTGGATAACATGTTGTGTATGAATATGATTATGAGTTGATGATATGAGATTGATTTTATGATATGATAGCAAAGAAAAATTCATGCACCTGATTGGGAAACATGAGAAAGGTTATGCACATGATAACATGACAGACATATTGCATATCATACATATTCATGGGAAGAACCATGAAGATAAAGAGGTGACCAGTAATATATAAAATAAAATGGGAAGAACCATGAATTTGAAGAGGTGACCCGTAATATATAAAATATAATGAGAAGAACCATGAAGATGAAGAGGTGACCCATAATATAATAAAAGAAAGAAAGAATGAGAATGTTTGTGGGAATAGTCTGGGTAATGCACAACACATAGATTGTAATTATTCAGAACTGATGAGGGAGGGAAGTGATCATCGGTGCTAGATAGAAGCACGGACAAGGTGCGGGTTTTGACAGGCTTCTATGTGAAGGAATAATTACATTTATGTGTGAGATTAACCCAGAGGTTGTGCACAATCATAGTATGAGATTATGAGATATGGGCATGAGATGAGATGAGATGAGATGAGATGAGATGAGATATGACGGAAATAAGATGAAGGGAAAATAGCATGAAATGCATTCCTATCATATGTTAATGCATTGACATCATGTTTGAAATATGATTTATTGAAAATATCATTATTGTATATTATGTGTTGATAATGTTAAAAGAGAATGCTTATTGTTTATGGTGATGGTACATTATGATATGATTTTGAAAATGATAAAGAAAGATTATTTATATTGATGATGTAATGATATATGATGATTTTAGGCATGAAATCTTTGATTTGGAATGCGCAATGTTTATAGTTATATGATGCATGTTGTATGTGTTTGTATATAACTTACTGAGTTTTATACTCAGCATTTATCCCTGATAAACGCATGTGAAAGCAGTAAGAAGAAGCAAGACGAGCAGTGAACTTGCTTGTGAAGATCTTCCAGAGGTAGATTAACTGTAAATTGTTATGAATCCCAAAGCTACTATATATGTAGTTTTATACTGTAAATATCACTGTAGGAAAGAGGCAGTAGTGTAATAAAGCTAATATCTGCTGTGTGAACTTAATACGAAAACTCTTATTTGTAACTATTGTAAGAATGTTTTTAAATTGTTATGATTTTAATTATGTTTTATGAAAGAACTTTTATTTGAATGATGATGATGTTGAAATAGTGAAAAGAGTTTTTGATTTGGAATAATGATATTTTAATAGTTTAGAA
>CAOGCB010356692.1:0-14433 GCA_948266635.1 Cnidoscolus chayamansa | reverse complement strand
CTCTTATTATGGTGTTATGGAGAGGCAATAAAAATTGCGCTTTGTTCAAGGAATTAATTTTCCACGTTAACAACATGAATGATACAGCTTTGCATCAGGACTGCAAACATCGTCTGCAAGAAGCATCTCACAATGAAGCACTAAGAACTTCCTAATATCAACATTCATAAGCATGCCAATACTTAATAGTTGTAAGTACAAATAGGCATACAAGGTAAGTCCTACGTAAGATATGGATAATCCATTACAGTACCAGGTATATTTATTTTGATAATAATTGGATTTGCAAGATGCACTCACAAATCACAAATATTGTTTGCTTATATCAAGTTTACAAGTATAACATAGAACACAAAAGTTTCCAGTTTCAAGGTCAGGAAAAGAGTACCTTTAATGCTGCACGTTTGAAAGGCGTAGCATGCAGATATGCCTTAACTAGTTTATAGATTAATATGTCTAGAGATATAGGACGACTATCATCCCGCAACCATGGATGAGCTGCAATTATGAAGGTTTCATTAGATAAACAAACCAAAACAAAATAAGGAGATATATGGATATCTTGAAACACCAAGATATGCATTGTCAAAAAATGTGATATTTATAGTGTAAGAGTAGAGCATTCCTTTTAAGTGATTTGCTTGTCACAGAAAAATATTCGATAACAATGTTAAAATTTGCAAAACCATTTATGTGCATTGGTTATTTCATCCACATCTTAAGCATTTTCACTTAGCTGTTTGGGAATTACCAACTTACTTAGAGCTTGGACCGCAGTCATTCTTTTCCTGTAATCCTTGTTCAGGAGCCTCTTAACAAAATCCTTGGCCTCTGGAGTAACAGAAGGCCAGGGTAAATCATCAAAGTTGGGATCAGATCTCAGCACTGCACGAAAAATTCCTGATTCTGTCCGTGCCCAGAAAGGCCGGCTTCCACATAGTAAAATATATGAAATAACACCAATGCTCCATATATCTGCCTCCAAGCTGTAAGATCTATGAAGGACTTCAGGTGCAACATAGTATGCACTTCCAACAATATCATTAAGTCTTTCATCTGCAAGGATTCCAATAATTTTTTTTACCTTATGACTAAATAAAGACACAAAAATGTATCTCTTTAAGGGAAAGTAAATTTAACCAACTAGTAGCTATTAAGGGAAGGATATTATTCATTTTCAGGCCAACAAAAAGATAAGTGATGCTCAACTATTTTACCTGGCCGGATAAAGTCAGAAAGACCAAAATCAATAAGCTTCATATCAGCATCATCACCCCCCGAAGTGAAAAGGAAATTCTGTGAAAAAATGAAAGGCGAGTATCAAAAATGAATAATCATAGAGTGAAAAATACACATGAACCCTGCCCCAAAAGAAGAGGGAAGTTATAGAGTGAACCAATTGTATGAGTAACACATTCATCCTAATCACTGATCATGGTGGGATCCAGACTGGACTCACAATGATCAATGGTTGAAATAAATCTGCTGCATATGCAATAAATGCACGGTAAAAAAAAGCTCCAAAAAGAGATACAGACAGAGGGAGCAGAATGCTAAATGCACTCATTTGGAAGGGGAAAAAAGAACCTCTGGCTTTAAGTCACGATGTACAACGCCTTGAAGATGACAAAATGACACCACCAATAGGATTTGCACAACTATAGCTTTTGCATCTTCCTCCGAATACCTTCCTCCTCTGCATCAGAGAAAAATCTTGTACATTAATATAGTATTTCAAGAATGCAAAACTTAATGGATTATATCCATCAGAACTTAACAATCGGACTGAGACAAGCCAAGAAACAAGATTACATATACCATGACAATGGTAATTGATTACCTTGCTAAAATTCTGTCTAAAAGCTCTCCACCCTCACACAATCTGACAAGCAAAAGAAATTTACAAAAAGAATCAGATCTAAAAATTCAAAAAACTATAAAAGAATTTGTATCACAATGAAAGGGAGAGTTGCTCCAAAAAAAATCCATAAAATTACCAGAAAAATATCATCTTGTCATATAAATGGGAATAGAAATGAAGAAAAGGAAAATGAATAAGTAAAAGAAAGAAAGAAAAGCATACTCCATGACTATGTACACGTTGTTAGCGTCTTCGCATGCATCATAATATTTCACAAGATGCTTATGCCCTGATAGTGCTTTCAATATTTTTACCTCCCTACGAACGTCTTCAATTGATATTGCTGTTGTCATCTGCCAGATAAATCTCAACAAAATTAGATATTACACAATCAATGCCACAGCTTATAATAAGATAAAGCTGGTAAAAATTCAAATGTTGCATTGAACAGAAATGATAACTCTAGCTATGAAGGATGAAAACATCTTTATCCTGCTAAAGAATTTAAATATACAAACTTAACTGTAAATAGTCAATTATCAGCACAAATAAAGCATGAAATTAAGGCAAGGAAAGACAAATTTTCTATTACTAAACCATTTGAGGGCCATTAGGCATTAGCTTAAGGCTATAAACAAGGCAAAATCTGTTGTTGATATTCACAATGATCCAAAAACCAAAAAACCCAATATAACTGAAAATGTTAGTCAGCTTGGTGAACTTCAGTTCCAATATAATTCGATTCAGTAGGGTTATAAATCTCAGAAAATCAGTTGTTTTGCTTCAACCTGAATATTATCAAGTAACTGACTGATTGCTCAACCCGTTATATTTTGATATTATGATAACCAAATGTGACTGCCTTAAATATACTTTAGATTCTCAGAAATTTTTTCCAGTTAAAAAGCTCATTTTATAGCCTTCTCAAAATTTTTTAATCATGGACTAAAACATACTTCCACCATATCTCTCTCTCTCTCTCTCTCCATATATGTCTGTGTGTGTGTGTGAGTATTCTAAAGAATGTGAGATTTAATCAATTGATGATACCTTGAAACATATATTTATACTTGGGATCCTAGAATGCAAATGACATTAAACTATATCAGATTCCTTCTTTCTAAAATCATCATTTTAGTAAGGTTTTCATCATTAATACAGAGGATGCAAAGAAATTTTACTTAAGAAAAAGATAGGTGGTAGTAAGTTAACATACTCACATCACCTTGTATTCTTTGCCCATATAACTGTCAAATGCTAAACAATACCTACAAATGACAATGACTATGCCATATATATTATCCTTGCTAAACATAATTAATATTTCAATTATTATAGAAATAAATATCTAATGGTTAAATTGCATTCAACCAAATCTAATATTTATCTCTTTTCTTTTCTCTAAATCAATGATACACAATTGTAGGTGAATGTTTTACTTATTATGATACAGGTTTCAATCTTTTTTCTCAATGTAGATTCCACTTCCATGTTAGCAAATTGGAAATGTAGTAAAATATCTACAGTGGAATTCTATTTATAGAATCATGAAACCTTGGATCAAGTACCCCATGCACTTTAGCCAGATACGTGTGTAAAGAAATGGTGGAAGGGCCAACAGCATCCATCTTTATTCCTCTAAATTATACTCATTAAAAGTCAATCATTCAGTATCACGAGAAAAAGAATGAGATCTATTATCTGCAAGGCATACATCATTATGACTTGCACATAACCTAGAAAATATTGATGATCAAGCCAGTGTGTTAAATAAAGTGAGCCAAACTTCAGGCAAATGTTGAGAGCCTATCATGTATTTCTTCTTCAGAAACAAAAAGGTAAAGTGAATACAAGCAAAATACTGAACAATTTCATATAGGCATCTAAGAGTGTCTCACATAAAGAAATGAGGGTTCACCGGTTCAGTGGTTTGCAACGTGGCTTCAATTACATTTCAGCTTTGTGAGCAAGTTGTTTGTGTAGAACAACCTCGTATCATTATCAGATAAGACAGCATGTCTATACCCAATCTAATATTGTAATAATATATTCTCTCCAGTATGCTTCTCCATAAGTAGCATAAAGATAAATTTGACTTGCAAAACACTGGAGCCTTAAAACACCTTTGGAACACATGGAAGGCATGGATTACACATAACCTGCAACCTTTTCTATATCCTCCTAGCATCCCAATGAATTTACCATTTGTAGAAAAAAACTATTCACTCAGATTATTATCATCACGAAGTTTCCATTAGTCTAAGGGACACAAATTTGCAATTCGCTTGAAGGGAATATCTTTGCAAACCATTTGACAGTACCTTGGAATTGACTATTGTCCTTCCCAATAACAAGAATTTATGCCTGTGCATAGGTGCGTGTTACTACATTCTCTCAAAATCGAGGAACAAGTAAATAACAAGCAAATACTAAAGCATTATGCTAGGCCGCTAGGCCACTAGGACTAGGAACATAATAAATTGCAGACAAGAAATCCTACTCCAATGGAGTTTATATTAAGAGATTCATATGTTTTCTAGTTTGAAAATAAGATAAAAAAAGCAGAGCCTCAGAGATCAATCGAATTGAGTAAAGTGTTACTCATAGACATAACACAGTGAGTGAAAATGATCAAAAGTGACAAATGGATAACTCTGTACCTTGGCTTTGGATATGATCTTCACAGCTACAGGCTGATCTTTGAGCTCCCCCTTTTTCACTCTAGCGGAGCAAGTATGACCAAAATGCCCTCTCCCTACCTCCTTCCCCAGCTCATATTTAGCCCCAAAATTCTTGCTGTAGCCAAAGCTCTTGTCCAACGACTGCTGCTGCTGCTCCAACTCCGTGCCACCGTGTTCGGGAATTGGCCCATCCTTCGGCTTCGCACCACCAAGACGCTTAGCCAGCGAAGCAGCTATGTGCTTGGCAGGCGAAGGAGGGGGAAACGGCCGCCGGAAGAACCTTCTCGGAGTCGAGGCCCTCGCCGGAGAAGGGGAGACACCTCCAGGCAGTGGACTAGCTGAACCTCCATGGGGATAGGGGCTAGGCCAGGGGCTGGGGTTGGAGGTCCTGGCCGGCGTGCTCTTCACTGACGGGACGCGAACGGCTCCGTTACGGGGAGTAGAAGGTCGTAACGGCGTCTGGTTGGGATTGCCGGTAGCGACTATAGTGGTAACTGCGTCATTCTCGTTAGTTGGATTAGTCTTGCCGTAACACTGCCCCATCTTGTAACACTGCTCCGCTGCTGTATCTGATCAGCAGACAGTCAAAGTCTAGACATCGGGCGGTGCAAAAAATTATCCGACTGATCTGATTAGCATCGGAAAGATAACAAATGAGAGAGAGATGAAATTGAAGAAAACGATAAAAGAAGGGAATGAAAGAGGGTATTGAGTCAGAGCCAGAGGAATAGAGAGCGAGAGAGAGAGAGAGAGAGGTAACAAGAACACAGGCTCTTAAGAGCGTGACACAGACCAGATAGACGTGAATAGCTGATGAAATTTTTTTTTAAGGAGTTAAAATGGGACAAAAAGTTGAAAACAGGCTGATTTTTTATCCGCCGTTGGATTTCCATAATCAAATACGGAGTTGATTCGTGATTGGTAGTATTTTTAATCGGAGGGTCTATGAAGTGACGCCAAAAATCAGGTAAAACACATAATTTCAACTCTCAAGTGCTCTGTCAGTCGGTCTAATTCCAGTTTTTATTTTGGGAGTTCCTTTTGTTGCAGTTATTTTCCAACTTTTTTTTAATGAGAAAAGCGGATTTTAGGGAAAAAGGCAAAGAGGGCTATTTATTATTCTCTGGTATACCAACTCCATATTTGCGGTCAAGCAATCTTAACTATCACACGTGAATGGGTTTGGCACAAAAACAGAAGCGTATTTACGAGAAAGACCTTGAGTGAAACGCGGCGTCATCCGGAGCATGGTAAGTATAGTAGATGATGGAGGGGGGGAGTAGTAAAAGAAGACCAGGAACAGAATTTGACAGAATCTGAGATGACATCACAGGCACAGTCAGCCCCGAACCTTCCAAATCATTCGGCTTCTAAAGTAGAAGAGTTACAAGTGGCAAAATCTCAGGCGTTAAGTAGAAGATGGAGTTCCCGGACAGCGCACATGATGCTGATAATTGGTAGTTTTGTTGGATTTTCAAGGTTCTCGATGGGGCTTGACTTTTTAAGCAAAAGTTATAACATTCTGCATAAATGGATAGTAACTGTTGAACTGCTACGATGGTAAGACCCCCAACAGGGCAAGTCTACCAACCAAATTGGCAAATATTATGTAACTTAAAACTATTTAAAATGGGGAAAATCTGGTGGGTATTGGATCGTTTATTTATTGGTTAAACAGAAACACTAGCAAGTTCGAAATTTTTTAATAAAAATGGCCAGTTATGAGGGAGAGGAATAGAAAATCGTCTAATAAGTCAAGAGCCAACTGCTAATTAAAAAGGTGAAATTGAATGGGAGAGTTAAAGTCTCCAACGGACGCTGGTTGGATGGCATTGAACAGCCTTCCCCACAGAATTTATGGTGAATGGTGCGATGTGTTTCTCCTCGTTAATTTTAAAATTTAGAAATGCTAATTATAATAATAATAAAACAAGATGATGATGACGATGGGAATTGATATGCAGACAAGAAAAATGGTGGAAAGTGCATGCGGATGAACATCATGAAATTGCGCTTTTTATTTTTAAACTTTGAGAAGTGAAACAGCAGATCCCCAATGATTCAGTGTAACGAGCTTGGATAGGTCCGAGTTTAACAACCTTTAAAAAGCGTTATTGTCTGGAGTTGGCGATTGACTCTAGCTAACAGCCACTGATCTGAAGCCCAGACTCCTCAAGAAACAGAAATTCATAATTTCTCTTGGGTCCTGGCCGTGCTTTATTATATCCCCAACTCCAGATAGCAATGAATAGATAAGATGGCATTATTAAGTGGAAAAATAAAGAGCTACGGCAGGAAAACACTTGGGCCAATCCATTTTGACTTGAATTTCACTTTGTATCCACTATGTCTTCTTTTCTTACGGCATTTGCATGAGCTGCCAATTCCTGATCCATGGCCTGGACCCATTGTGACATTTTGTCAAGTACCATTGAAACTTTTGAGATTACAGGAATAACCAACAAAATTAGACTGAACTTTTCTTTAACGGTAATTTTGATCTTGTCAATGAGTCTAAGACCAAACAACAAATCATGTTCATTCTTCCAACTAAGCTTGGACATACGTAATGAAACAATATATGAGATTCCAACATAACTACGTAGCCATTCCTTAATCCACTAGACCCAATTAAATTAGTACATACTTTGGATCTTATCTTAACTAAGATTGGATCCTGATGGGTGGTCCTTGAATTAATATCAATTATTTACAGTCCAAATTTCTTCGTAGCCACTATTTGCAACTTGGACCGGTAGAACAGTGGCATGCACGAATGGGACATGTCCACTGATCAGTTACATTCAAGGGACCAAATCCATTTAATTTAGCAATTGAAGTGAAATTATCTTAAAGCTCAATCCAAATGAGATGATACCCACATGTCATAAATCTCAAATATCTCAATCATTCCCAGTCTAATTCCTGTTGCCATATCTACTAATACTGATACCTGTTGGTCGCATTTGCAATAAGAAATAGATGTGAGAAAGATACCCAACTCGTTTAAGATGACATGTCTCCTCTCTTCCCCTTTTCAAATGAGAGGCCATCTTCTTCTGTACCAATTTCTTCAAACTCAAACATGGTTTTGTTAAGGTGCTTATTTTAGTTGGGTGTGGTTTAGTTAAGCCGTAACACATTCAGATTTACCTAATTATATCATCTTTAGCACATTCAGATCTGGAGATTCTTCCTTGGAGTAGCTTGAAAGGAACTCATATAGGCCATAACGAGTATGCTTTGCATGACAAGGGAAATGGGAAAGAACCTCCCTCTCCACTACTTTTCAGTACAAATCGTATAGATCTGTGATGCTTTAAAATCAAGGGTGCACAACAAGTGAGAAGCTTGGAGGATTAGGAACAGGAGTTGGTGGAATGTCGTTATCATCATCATGTTTTCAATTTTGATGCTGAAAGGTTGTTTGAGATAAGAAAGTAAGCAACTACCATGTAATAACAGAAATATATATAGAATGTCTCCCAAATGGGCAGGTGGGTAAAAACCGTAGAGCAATGACAATGGTCTTTTTTATTACAGGAGTTTAAAGACACCGGAGAGCAGAGCAGTAGCTCCTTGACACCCGCTTTAACTTGGTACTAGTTATTAGGTTTCGGTTCCAATCTTATCCAATCATGGTTGTACTGGTCTCAGGCTCAGGTCATTCGAGCCCAGAAGATTGATGTTGGTGTAATTGCTTTTGACATATGCCAAATCTAAAAGACAAGTACGTTTCTATGGAAAAAGTATACAATCCTAAAATCGAATAACCATTGGGTATTTTATAAATTAAATTATAAAATACCCTAAGGCAACGATCTTAATCCCAACAAAGTAGATAAGCAAAAAAAACATCTTTATATGGCCACGAATGTAAGAAGGAAATGACCTGTGAATTGAAAAAAGAGGTGACAAAATTACAAGCTACATAGCTCGTGGGCATACGGGAATGGCAGAGTTGTCGCAGCCAAGACACCTGTAAACATTGAAAAGAGCCGCAATTGGGACCATGTAATGTGAGTGTCACCTCCAGATCAACCTCTGCACTGGTTTATAGTAATGTCTGATAGCTGCATTTGCATGACTTGCATGCTATATTCACGTGCCGCAGTGTCTTGTGAATTTATTGACGACATTGTGAATTGAAAAAAGCTTAATCGCGTCTAGTTATACCATATAATTAATTATTAGTTCCATAAGGAATAATCATTACCACAGCTGAAAAAACTGAGATAATGATTGTGGGGAGTGGGCCTGGATCTCGAAACCAGCTGGGATTTCTTCAGATTTCAGATTCTTCGACACCTAAATGTTTAAAATACTGGCATGGCATGCATTCGAAGCTCTCCTCAACGTTTATGTGCAAAATAGTATGGGGGCAGAGAAAGAACCCACAAAGGAACACCTCCATGTGATCACGTGACAACAGTTTTGGGGACTGCCAAAACTAAAATACCTCTCCATACAAATCCCAAGAAGAAAAATGATATTATCATTTTAGAAAAAAATAATAGGATAATGAAAATAAATAAAAAGCAGCTGAGATGGGATCATCATTATCACAGTAACGAAGAGAGAATTTCTTATGAATTAAGCTGTTTCTTAACCTTTAATTAAGCAGACAAGCTAATTACATCTCATGTGCTCACGTGTAAAGTTATATATAATAATAATAATAAAAGCTCTAATGTTTTAATGAGAGTTGGTGATTGTTTCTAACAGTTAAAAAAAGAACAGTGTCAAAAAACCAGAAAACATAGCTGGCGTCTGGTATTGAGGAAGACTTGTTGTCTGTAGTGGTCCGCTGTAAGTGAAGTATAGGGTCTATCTCGTGTGACCATCTGTCCTCTCTCCCTCTTTTCACTCTCTCATGTCCACCAAAAAGAAAGCCATATGTCTTCGTCACCCTTACCATATCTATCTCTTCCTTTTTCATCTTCTCCTCCTCCGCCAATTTCCTTCTCCTCTTCTTTTCTCAACAAATCTTCTCTTATTAATATTAATCCCCATCTTCATCCTCCATCATTATTTTCATAATTCTCTCTCTCCCCACTTGTTCATTCCTATACTGGATAATATAAAAAGATTACTCAATATGACTCGGCTCTTTCGATCCAAATCTTGCGGACTCGTTGGTCTCACCCAATTCAACTCAGTTCCTCCCCCGAGTCCATTTCTCCCAGATAACGATGAAGAAGAAGAAGAAGAAGAAGAGGAGGAGGAGGAGGAGGACGAGGAGTATGAAGATGGGGAATTTCATGGCCCTTTGAGCAACCCCATATCGACTCCTTTCATTAGCCCTGCTTCCAGATTTGCAGCGAGAGGAGGAAGTGGGAATGAGCGAGGTAGACATGGGACTAATCAGTCTGCTATTCTGGATATTTTGGTGGCTGCGTTAAGGAAGTCACTTGTTACGTGCAGTGTTGAGAGGGAGGATGTTTCTTTCATGGATATTAGCTGGCCTACTGATGTAAGGCACGTCTCTCATGTCACTTTCGATCGCTTCAATGGTTTCCTTGGCTTGCCTACTGAATTTGAGCCCGAAGTTCCTAAGAAGGTACCCAGTGCCAGGTTTGCTTCTTCTTCCTCCTCCTGCTTCTTCTTTTTCTTTATATAATTATCAGTACTTTTAGCATTTCGAGTGCATGTTTAGTTAATTATCAGCTCAATTGCAGAATAAACTACTAGATTATATAATTAAGCTGTGCTTAACTGTATCCAGGTTCTGTTCATTTTTCAAGATGTCGCTTGGTCAATTCTGATCTATGGTTTGTCTACTAAACCCAATAAGGAAACACGAAATGCAGGAAACTAGAGCCTCTTTCCATTTTCTTGGATGATAATGAAGTTTCACCTGCCCAGTCAACTAAATAAAATTTCTTGTTCTGTTATATTAAAAGTCTTGGAAGTTCTATTTTTGTATTTGAAACAAGAAGTCCCCCAAATTTTTTCTGGTTTCTTCCTGTTTAACTTACTTTGAAATTGGCGTGGTTTGGGTTCTCTACAGACTGGCTTTCAAAATTTCTTTTCTCCTTCACTGAGCACAGTATGATATATTGCTTCCTGGTATATACAGAATCAGCAGGCCTTTGAACTTTGCAATTCATGATATATAATGGTTTAGCGACACTGGATTTGTTGGTCTTCCAATTGGATCTAAATCGCTCATTGTAGCTTAAAATATAATGAATGCTCATAGAGCAATTGGAGGTGAAACTGGTTAGCAGCAACCCGTCCTCTTAATTTCTGCTATATTTGGAATTAGATTTTGCCTCTAAATGCCATGAGAGCTTCACAGAAGCTAATTAATTTTGTTAAACATCCCGTTTAAAATCTTTCTTGTGAATACATGGTGTTCTGAGCAGGATATGAACCTGCTTTGGAAATGAGCTTCTTATTGTTGCTGGCACGTAGAGAGTTCTTGTTTTATATAGTGAGGTTTTCATTACCTCAATCTTTGCCGGTAAATTATTTGCTCCTTAGGTTCATATTGTTGCTGTTGTTGCTTGACTTCTTCAGATTTTGATTGAATTAGAGGAAAGTAACTGGAAAAAAAAAATCTTCTTTGATGTGATTCTTATTGGTCACAATGAGATTTAGTTCGACTCGTATGTGCAGAAGGTAAACCATCATAGATTAGATTGTTAGCTGGATGGAGTCAATACTGGAGGATCTCATCTTTAAGTATGCAAATTGCATAGCAAAGCTGTTTTTCAATGCCTTGTATTTTTGTTGTATATGCCTTTCATCCTTATTCTGGGTTCTCAACATGTTCTTTGGCTTAGTCATTTGATGGTTTTCTTTATTTCAGTGCAAATGTATTTGGAGTCTCTGCCAATTCTATGCAATGTACTTACGACGACAGGGGGAACAGCGTGCCCACTATCCTTCTTATGATGCAAAAACGACTGTATGTTGAAGGAGGCCTTAAGGTATATATGCTTATATTCCCACTCTTGAATAAATGACTATTTTAGTTTAAATAAAACTCTTCTTCTCAAAACTAAGATTTTTATCCATCCGTGTTTGGGATGTCAAAGGCAGAGGGGATATTCCGTATAAATGCTGAGAATAGCCATGAGGAGTATGTCAGGGACCAGCTAAACAGAGGTGTAGTGCCCCGTGGAATCGACGTTCATTGTTTGGCAGGTTTAATAAAGGTGTGCTATCAAATGTTAACAATGTTAAGACTATATGTTTGGTTTTGTTTCTGAACTGAAGAGCCTCATCTTTGCTTATGATCTGTAGGCATGGTTTAGAGAACTGCCTTCTGGGGTCCTTGATTCTCTTACAGAAGAACAGGTGATGCACTGCAATACAGAAGATGACTGCACTAAACTTGTAAAGTTACTTCCTCCAACAGAAGCCGCACTTCTTGATTGGGCCATCAATTTGATGGCAGATGTTGCGGAGCATGAACAATACAATAAGATGAATGCCCGAAATATTGCTATGGTCTTTGCACCCAACATGACACAGGTTCGTTAAATTTGCTTTATGGCATGTTCATGAGAGCTGAAGATTAATCTGATTTATGTTGAAGAGACTTATATCTGTGTGATACAGATGGCCGATCCCTTAACTGCATTGATTCATGCTGTGCAAGTGATGAACTTGCTTAAGACGCTGATCTTAAAGAGCCTTCATGAAAGAGAAGAGTCAGCTGCCAAAGCTAGGTTGCTTTCTTCATGCTCAGAGTCCCCAGGAGACAGGAGTGAGCCCTGTCAACCAAACTTATACGGTAAAATATCTCTGGAAGCTTGCGCACCTGAAGTAGCCACCATTGGTGAATTCTTGACGTCAGCTACTATGAATACACTAGAATCCAGTGCCAAGGAGAAGTATCCGAGGTATGAGAAGAAAAATGATGGCGAAGAAGAATTTAATTCGAATTCAGGTAGCAGCCCTCATTCGTGTGAAATGGGAACCTTAGAAAATGGATGTAAAGACGAATACGAGAATGGAGATTGGCTAAGTTTGAGAAAAGGGGTAAGGAGGCTATGCAGACATCCTGTATTTGGGTCGAGTAAGGCAGCTAAGAAGAGTGAAGATGTTGGTGTTGTAAATAATAGAGAAGGAGGTGGGGAAACTTGGGCATGATTGTACTGGTTGGTTTCTGGTAATGTGATTGTGTAAACATGGTGTTAGTAATAGATATCAGGTTTGGTTAATTCTGTAGTCAGTTGAAGAAAGCAGAGACAGAAAAGGGGTGTGATCTAATTTGTTTGGAGATCCTAACTGAAGGTCTAGAGCTCTTGCTAAAATAGACAATAATCTCCTCACTTTGTATGATTTATCAAAGTAACTTTTGTGGGGTTTTTTCAGAGTCGGGAGGAAAATGTTACTGAATTTGTTCTGATGTTAATGTACGTCGAAAGAAACATATACTGATTAAGAAGAGTGAAGAGACATTCCATTAAAAGCTTGGAGTCCCAACCTCATCAAATGACAAAAAAGAAAAAAAAAAAAAAAAGTGTCAGACCTGACTTTCGCAAGCCCAATTCATCCAACGTCTCTACGCCGCCGTTTTAATGACAAAATATATATTACAGCATGCCCTTTTATTCAACCCTTTTAACATCATTCTCTTATAATTTTATTTTTCTAATGTTCATATTGCTTTATTCTGAAATTTTAATTTCTTACCAAATATATACAAATAAAGAAATTAAATAGATTTTTTTTTTTTTTGGAACGACCATTGAACTAAATAATGAGATTTGATTTTGATGGTGAGTGGCCATTTTCAAGTGTTACTATAGCAATATGAACTGAAGAAAAATTATTGTCAAGGTTTAATTTTTGAATTTTCTTTTCGTAACTTATTATTGTGCTGACTCCACAATATCAATCAACATATGCTGCTGCTTACGTTTTTACTCTTTTTTAAAAAAAATATATATATATATATAGTGGATAGACGTTTATGTTTTCAGTGACAATAAAACATGAGGAAATGCAAGAATTGGACATAAAAAAAAAATACATAAAAACACGTGTGTAAGAGTCAAAGAAAAAGAAAAGTTTTTGACAAATTGGATTTGGTCATAAAACCGACCAATTTATCCGATAAGTTTTGACTTTTCAAACCAATCAACACAGATAAACAGTGAATGATTTGAGAGAAGCCTATGCAGATATATATTATTTACGAAAATGATTTGATAGAATTAAATTTTATGGATGAAAATATAATTTTTTTTTAAAAAGAGGAAATCAAAAAATCATTAAATTTGAGAGTGTGTAGAGGAAATAGTACAAGCAATGAGACAGTGAGTAATTGAGGAGACAACAGAAACTGGGGGATGGGTTTTCGCTTTCCATACACGTGGGATTCATCATGTATCTAAATTATTATTATTATTATTACTATTACATGGTTTGGAGTTTAGCTTAGGCATTGGACCAACCTGCTCCTCTATTATTTTGCCCCTTTGTGTATGCGCCTCTCCTTCTTCATGCCCACGACACACTCCCGTTGCTTTTCTACATAAATTTCACTGCCCCCCCTCCCCTCTATTTCATTTCTTATGACTTATTTAATTTTAGTAAATTTTTTTACTATCTATTGATATATGATTCAACCAACCTTATTTATATTATTCATTCAAAATAAATCAAATTATAATTAAATATATTATCCAGTTACCTCGATATATAGAAACTGTGACCACAAAAGAAGCAAAAGTAAAAAAAAAAAAATGAGAGCTTTAGTAGATGATATACAACAATAACTAAGGCCCTAAGTAAATTGTTATACTCAAAGGAGGATTATGGCAAAATACCTTATCCGGTAACCTATCAAAGACAAGCTGCCACTCCTCACACAGACTACGAACTGCGGATGAGCAACTACTATGCTGATTGCCATCTACAAGGCAGTTAGTG
>CAOGCB010356535.1:0-14730 GCA_948266635.1 Cnidoscolus chayamansa | reverse complement strand
AATATAAAATAATCAGTGAATTTCATAAAAATTAATAGAGCTCGTAGTAATTATACGTATATAAACTCTATGCGATGTTCAAAAGCCTCTTCCCATGGACATTGTTTGGAGAGCACTGCCGAAGTCTCTCCTGCCTCTTTAACTGCCATGCTCCAAGCTCAACGGTCAAGCAACTCTCTCCGTCCAATTTTCCCTGAAAAATTCTTACACCAAACCAGGCCATTCACTTTCTATTCTTCCCTTCTTAATCTCTGCAAAAAGCCTCGACACCTTCAACAAATTCATGCTAGATTTATCCTCCATGGCCTCTACCAGAACCCCATACTCTCTTCCAAATTGATCGACTCCTATGCCAACCTTGGCCTTCTTCGCATTTCCAAACAGATCTTCAATTCAATATTCAATCCCAATAAACTTCTGTATAACACGATTTTGAGAAACTTGGCCAAGTTTGGTGACTTCAAAAGTACGCTCTTTTTGTACCAGAAAATGAGATTATATTCTTTACACCCTGATGAGGAAACATACCCTTTTGTTTTAGGTTCATGTTCTGGCTTGTTGGACGTCGTAAATGGAAAGACCATTCATGGGCATCTCATAAAATTGGGGTTTGAGTCATTTTATTTGATGGATACTGCTTCTATGGAGATGTACCGGCGTTTTGGTGATCTTGAAAACGGAAGAGAGGTAATTAGTGGGAAGTCTATTAATGATTTGGATTATTGGAATTCCTTGATTTTAGAGACATCAAAAAATGGGAATATCAAGAAAAGTTTTTGGTGTTATGAAAGAATGAGAATGGAGAAAACTGATTTCCTCTCTGTTACTGTTGTTAATTTGCTGAGGTCAACCGTGGAAATGGGCTCACTAAGAGCAGGAAAGGCTGTTCATTGTGTAATTGTTGTGTGTTGTTTATGTAAAGATTTGTCCGTGAATACTGCCCTACTGACAATGTACTCAAAGTTGAGGGGTTTAGGTGATGCAAGGTTAATATTTGAGAAAATGCCTGAGAAGGACTGTGTTGTGTGGAATATTATGATATCTGCGTATTCTCAAAATGGTTATCCTGAGAAATCAATAGATTTATTGAGATATATGGCTAAATCTGGTGTTACAGCTGATATGTTTACTGCACTGCCTGCTGTTTCCTCCATCAAGCAGTTAAAATCTACTGAATTGGGCAAAGAAATGCATGCTCATGTGATAAGGAATGGGTCTGATTATCAATTATCAGTTCCTAATTCTCTTATCGACATGTACTGTGAATGTGATTGTTTGAACTATGCACAAAAGATTTTCGATTTGTTGTCAGTTAAGACTGCAGCTACATGGAGCTCAATGATTAAGGGATATGTAAAACACGATAGGTCTCTTGATGCTTTGAGTCTCTTCTCCAAGATGAAACTTGATGGACCTGGGGTTGATTTCATCACAGTTATTAGCATCTTGCCCGCTTGTGTTAATATTGGGGCGTTAGAGCAAGTAAAATACCTTCATGGATACTCTATTAAATTTTGTCTAACTAAGCTAGCATCTGTTAATACAGCTCTGCTTATCAGCTATGCAAAATGTGGATGCATAGAGATGGCAAGGAAGCTTTTTGACGAGGAGACAATCAACAAGGATACAATCACGTGGAATTCAATGATCAATGCATATGCCAAGCATGGAGCCTCATCCCAATGCTTCGAGTTATACAGACAAATGAAGCAATCAAATTTAGGACCAGATGAAATAACCTTTCTTGGGCTATTGACAGCTTGTGTTAATACAGGTCTTGTTAGAGAAGGACAGGAACTTTTCAAGGAGATGATGGAGACCTATGCTTGCCAACCCAACCAGGAACATTATGCTTGTATGGTTGATCTACTCGGCCGTGCTGGCCATGTCAATGAAGCCAGGGAGCTCATAAGGACCATGCCCTTCAAACCAGATGCACAGGTTTGGGGTTCTTTGTTGAGTGCCTGTAAGATGCAGTCTGAGACTAAGCTTGCAGAGGTTGCAGCTGAGAAGTTGATAACTATGGAACCCAGAAACGCAGGAAATTACATATTGCTGTCAAACATATATGCTGCGGCAGGAAAGTGGGATGAAGTTGCTAAAATGAGAAATTCTCTTAGAGACAGAGGTTTGAAGAAAACTCCTGGTCGTAGCTGGCTAGAAATAAATGGATGTGTACATGAATTTCTTGCTGCTGATCAATCTCATCCAAAAGTGGATGATATACATTACGTGTTAAGAAATTTAGAATTGGAAATCAAGGAAGCAAGAGAAAAGTTTGAATTAACTATCTTAAATGCTGATTTTGTCCATTTATGGTGAATTTATTAGTTTTTTCTTATATTTTTAATAATTGAAACAACTAAATAGTTTTACATTTGTGAAGTTGAGGTTTCGAATTTTACATATGAAGTAATATTTATTAGATTCATTTTACTTTTTAATGAATTTATACAGTTCAATCTAATAAATTAAGAATATTTATAGCAATTATATTCGACTTTAAATACAAAAAAATAAAAAAAGATAAAATAATTATTTTTATGCATATTTCATTCAGTGACTACTAATTTTATACCATTTAAATGCTGAATTTAAGAAAAAAAAAGGGAGACATAACTTAAAACGGGGTCAACGAATTTAGGGTTCTATGTTTTTCAATTACTAGGGGAAGAGGTTCCCCAATTTTGAATGGCATTTTGGTAAATACCTTACTGTAATAAAACCCCTGCCAACTTGCAAGCTTGTTGTTCTCGTTCTATAGGGTTTTTCAGAACCCAAAATCAAAAGCCCTCAGATTTGACCTTTTCTACCTCCCCCATCGCCATGAGTCTAATTGCAGGCTCCTATGAGAAATTCATCTGGGGTTTCAAGCTCAAACCCTTAAAGCACAGCGATTCACATCAAACCTTAACTCTAACCCCACTCTTCTCCTACCCTGCCCACCTCGCCCCCATTACCACAGCCGCTGCCTCCGGCTCTGCCGCTGCTTCTGGCTCTTCCGATGATACCATTCACATATATGACATTCCTTCTGCCGCCTCCCTTGGCTCCCTCCATCAACACACCTCCTCTATCACCTCTCTCTCCTTCTTCACCCCTCCCTGCCTTTCCTTTCCCCGCAACCTCCTCTCTGCCGCTGCTGATGGCTCTGTCTGCATCTTCGATGCCGACCCCTTTGTCCATTTGAAGACAGTATGGGCTCACAAGAAGGGTGTGAATGACTTGTCTGTGCATCCATCTGGGAAATTGGCGCTTACGGTTGGGAGGGACGAATGTTTGGCGATGTTGAATTTAGTGAGGGGAAGGAGGAGCTTTTATTGTAGGTTGGGGAAGGAGGCGAGTTTGGTTAAGTTTGATTTGGGTGGAGAGAGATTTTTTATGGTGACAGAAGAGAAGGTTGGGATTCATCAGGCTGAAGATGCTCGGTTGCTGACTGAGCTTGAGTGTAGAAAACGGATTCTTTGTGCTGCTCCCGGAGAGGTTAGTTCTTGTGTTAGGATTTGAGTTCCATTGAGAGTTTGGAATTTTATGCTTGAAATTGTAAAATGGCGATGCATTTGATTGTTTACCTTTTAAGTTTTAACGTGATTAATCTGCTTTTAGCTGCCATTTTTCTGGGCTCAGTAGAATGTTGGATAATTCCTTTAGACACCTAACTAAACCCGGATTGGAAGAATCTTGTTAACTTTAGATTACAAGAGCGCACCATTCACAGGGGAATTCTATAATTTCTGTAGCTTCCTGTTTCTATTAATTGTTGAATGCCAACTTATCAAGACAATGTTGCTTCCAAGATGACATTCTTTTTTTTTCACAATTAGATATCTAATGCAAGCTATATAGTTTCTTAGCCTACAACGATAAATAGGCACGACTTTATATCAGTTGCTTATTTGATCCATCTCATTAATACTCCTCTGCTTCTACCCATATCATGGTCAACCATTAGTTTAATATATTTATCCATACCTCTAATCATCAAAGTTGAATGTTCTTTGCATCTTTAAGCAAAGCACTACGTGTGAAATGATGATGGTTGATCCCTTGGACCACTAGTATCACATCTGTTTTCATTAGTACTAGTATCATAGTGATTTTCTTTAAGAAAGATATTTTTTTACCTTCTTTTTACTGTATCTTCTCTATTTTTTTTTCCGTTCAATCTTTTGAATTTCGAACAGAATGGACTTCTGTTTACTGGTGGTGAGGACCGTAATATTACAGCATGGGATACAAACAGTGGGAAACTTGCATATTGCATTGAGGATGGTCATTCTGCCCGTGTAAAAGGTATTGTTGTGCTTACTAGGAATGATGGTGATGTGGATGATCCATATCTATTGGCATCAGCATCATCAGATGGAGTTATACGTGTTTGGGATGTTCGCATGGCTGTGAAGGAAAAGCCAAATCCATTGGCTGAGGCCAATACAAAATCAAGGCTGACTTGTCTTGCTGGATCATCTCTTAAATGTGAGTTCTGTGCTTGCACTATCTATTCTCTCTTTCCAGTTGAACCCATTTTGTCGTTTTCTGTAAATGTCTGCTTCAATGTTTTTTCCTCCACCATCCACTTTGCTGTTATATTTCTTATGATTGGTTAAGTTCCTCTTACCTGGTTGCAATTACTTCCTTTTTTATTCTCCTTCTCTCATAGTAAAGACAATGTACACTTTTGCTGAAATCCATTACTTTATTCAACTTCAATGATTTTTTAATTTGTTCTATTAATTATTTCTATGCTTATAAAATGTAATCACATGTTTGTTGCAAATAGAGTAATTTTAACCTTGCATTTCCTTTGCTAATGCATTTTGTGAGTCTTGAAAAAGGTTCTCACAATATTCAACCGGTAGAACAACCATAAAAGTAAAAATAATATAACTATGGCTGCATTTTCCCTGCAAAAAAAGGTGAAATTTGTACATCTAACTATCCTGCTGGCTTGTTCTTTTTGGCCTGTTGCCATCTTATACAAGTGGTGAGTAGGTAATCTCTGATTAGGAGGGTAGAGATACAGTATTACTCATGAGCAGAAGGCCAGTTTCGTTCGTGGTACTCAAGTTAAAATGCTGAGGATTCTACTCAAAAGTAATTACATCTGGGGGTCTTGTGTTTTACCATCATGGAAGGATTTGTTTGGGATTGCCGTTCTCTGTATTTACTTTCAAGAGTTCCTAATCCTATATTAGAACTAATAAGAAACTTGGATCCTCTGGAGCCTGAGACATCTTCTCCTCTTTCACATGATAAATGCTGACAATGAGTTTTGTTACATCCCTCTTCTAAAATACCTGTAGAAAAGAAAGAAGGCCTTTTTTCCCATGTTTCTCAAAATCAGAACTATTTCTTATCATTTCTTTCTTTTCTTGCAGCTCTTAAACGACCGCAGGTGGGGAACAGTGTAAAGGATGACACAGTAGTGAAGGGATCACATGAATAGTGAATGCAGAGGGAGGATCACCAGATTAATGAATAGAGAATGTGGAAATATCCATAACTCTCGGTGTCAACTAGAAACAGAATATCTGAAGGAGCCGAGTTCTTCAATGGGTCCAGTTATCTCAAAAATCAATTTTGACACAAGGAAAACCCTGTTAATGTTATTTCTTTTTTGGCATATGTGTTCCTTAGTGATATACAAAACCATAGTTTCTACCTTTGATTTTTGTTGGAAGTTCTGATATATACATGAAAATTTGGTTTTCCCAACTCGTGACTCGACCTTAGCTTACTACTTTTTCCCTGTCGAATGAAACAAAGCTCATCAACTTCTTCATTCAGTCTTTAAGAATCAACCAACCTTCTTGTTCTTAAGTTGAACACAAATCACCAACTAGAACGCTCAAGTCTTTTCAGTGCATGTAGGAACCAAGTTGCATCAAAAATCTATATTAAAAAGAAGCCTCTTTAGAGGTAAGCAAAGAAAAATCCACACTTGGAGGTTAAGGAGACAGAGTCCCCTACTTGGATGATTCGCCACTCACAGCCGACAAGTTTTTTGTTACCTTTAACATGGAGACTTCTTGATAGAAAATCCTCTCCCAAGAGATTTAATCATATCTAACCATAACGTTGAATAACATATTTTAAACTAAAAAATGTGATTGGATGAGAGATTTGCACAATGCCATAATCAAGATTTGCTAGAGCTCAATTTCACAATATTACCCAAGGGTTTTTTTGGATCCCAAACAGTATTTTTGAAATCCCTCCAATGTGCAGAGTGTATGTATTCTATTATTTACAAAATGTCTTGAGGTCCTTTACACAGGATTAAAGATTTTATCAAAATCACTGTGAGCATGTTTGTTTTGTATTTCGCCAAAAAAAAAAAGAAACGAAATCATAAATATATTAAAATTTTTACTGCGAAAAGATTTGAAGAATTAAAAAATAAATCTTTTGAATTTTAATGGAAATATATACTCAAAAAACACAACATAGAAATTATGTTAGATTTTTAATAAAATCATATCAAAATAAAAACTTATAAGATGGGTTCAGTTCAATTAAGAGAGAAAAACCCATAAAATTTAGGTTCAAAGAAATCAAAGCAGAAAAAAAAAATGAATTTTTGTAGTAAATAAAATTTCAGAGTGGATATATAAATATACCCCCCAAATAAGATCAGAAAGCTTTAATATTACGATGATGGTGTTTGTGGGGTTGACTGTATAGAAGTGCAGAGTCGCCCATTATTAGCTTCATTAGATGGAATTGCTTCTGTAACCGCTAAGTAACCCTCTCTATCCAATGCCACAACCCCACAAACAAACTCCTACTCCGGCTGCTGCCGCCGCCGCCGCCCCTGACGCTGCAATAATGCAATCCGATCCGCCTCCACCTCATCCCTTCGATCCCAGTCGAAGTAAATTTTGCTTTCTTTCTCTTGCTTTTTCATGGTTTTGGGCGCTTTTTTTGTTTTCCCTTTAAGGGTTTTTGCTGCTTTCTATCTGTTCGTTCTTTGCAATAGCTTCTCGAATGTGAAATTTCTCTGCTGGCTTCAACTTTTTTATGAAGAATTTTTATCTTTATGTAATTTCTCCTTTCAGTGAGCTAATTACTGAACCCTTGTTTGTATATTAGCATGAACTTATACGCCTGCTATGATGCTGTTTCCTGACTGAATTATGGAATTGTTGAATTATCCTATGTGCATATTTACTCTAATGATTTGATTGTATTTGTATGGACTTGAGTTGGTTATTTTAATAGCTAAGAATTTTTAAATTGACGAGTTGTTTGGTGGAATTTGCTGGGAGGGATTGAAGATTATTGTTCTCTTTTTTGAAGATCCAAACTTAATATTGCTTCGTACTTTGTTTCTGACACTGAATGTGTTTTTCCTACAAGTGATCGGTATCATCAAAAGGAAGGATTTGATAAAAAAGTTGGCAGCAGTTTATCACGCTGAGTGCCTTGCTTACTGTCAGGAGCTTTTGGAATTACAAAAGAAATGGGAAGAGGTCAGGATGATGCCATCTTATTTTTGTATGTGACTACTTGTTAATATATGTTCACCACTTGATAAATATGTACATGTTATTTGTACATTTATCCGCTGGAAACTTTCTTGTCAGAAGAGGTAAAATTTGAACTTTGCACTGTTCCTAAGTGGATACTTGAAATTGGATTTAGATTGATAAAGTGGATATAATTCTGGCATTATTCAATGATGTCATAACTAAGTTATACCCTTGTTAAATAATTGGCAAAAGGTTTCCTTGAGACGGACCTAGTACATGTGCAAATTAGCAGAAGTGGGAGAATTCATAATTTTTTTAAGAGAAAACTTGTGAAAATTCTAAGCGGTGAGAGATTTTCTCATCCCATATTGTTTTGGGATTCTGGGAATAATGCAAACACGAGATCATATCTAGCCACACCAAAATTTATGAAAGATGTCAAGTCTTTTAACTCTCAACTAGATTCTTCCAGACAATGTAATATTAACATCAGGTATCAGCATAACAGGACAGTTATTACAGCTAGTATATTTTTTCCAAGTTTCCGTTGTTCTGATCGCAGCCTTAACTTGGTATACCAATCAACCTTCCTGATATTGTTTGTGAATTTTTCATGTCACCTGCAGACTTGCAAAATAGAGAAAAGGCACTCCGATGCCTAAGTCGGTATAGGTCTAGTGAATAACAGAAAAAATCAAGTATTAGAGAAGAGAAGAGATCCCATCCCCATTAAGAGAATCTGAACCCTTTTATATAGAAACGTAGTTATCAGATATGGGTAGTGGAAGTTATGAGATAGTGATAGTGGATAACGGGTGAGAGGGTGGTTATGAGATAATGGGTGATAGGGTGGTTATCTTTTTATGTGCTATATCACTTCCCAAAGTTAGATTATTTCCTTGCTTTCCCTTCCCAACCATTTTAGTGCTACATAAACAACTAGAAGAAACTGTCTTAATACAGGCATCAGCAAGAATCACCGTTTCATGGTATAGTTCTACAGGCAGCAGCAAGAATCACTGTTTCATGGTATAGTTCCTTTTCTGTCTGTGGGTCTATGAGGAATGAAAAGGGGATAGTAGGGTTATTTTATAAGGCAAATTATATATAACTATAACTGAAGGTTTACCTGGAAGGATGTATTGTGTATAATCATATTAATGACTTATCTGAAGTCATAGAATTTGCCATGCCTGTAGTGAAGACTTGTCAGGGAAATGCCATAACTGTGTGTGCCATTGTTGTTTATCAATATAAGTTGCTATGTTTGACTCGGTTGCGAAGTCATGATAAATTGTACAAAGAATAGTGTGAATTATTGTTTTCAGATTCTTACTTTCTTGAAAGTGCATGCAGCCATTTGTGGATTTAAAAACCCCTGATGATACAAGGAAAGAATCGAAGAAGCCTCCTAAACGTCTGAAGAAGTCCCGCTAAGCTTAATGTAAGAGTTTCCTTTTTAACCTCGTTTTTGCAATAAAAAGAAAAAAAAAAATTAGAAATCCATCGAAGTTATTTTTTCGCTTCAGCTGTATGACTGAAAATAGGTCCATTGCCCCTGTTTACAGATGTGCAATGATAAGTGTGCAGCAAGCAGGAAAAGGCAATGATCCAAATCGGAGCCGTGAGGATTTGACGTTGCAATTGGTGCTCTATTGTTTGTGGCATTATACTTCTCGATCTACTAGTAGACATTAGTTCTGATCAGCTGATCACAGGAGTGACAAATGTATTTTTATAGCGTATCATATTATGAAAAAAAAAATGATCTTAACAGTATATGTTTCCACAGGATCCTCATTCGTTATCATAATTTCAACGGCTGAAAAGCAGATAGAACAGCCATTGCATTGGATATAAGAGTGGAATTCAATGTGGTTCCATTTTTGGGCCAAGGTGGTTTTAGTACATATTATTATGGTTGCAGAATGTTCTGGTGACCTTCAATGACGGTTCACGAATCGAATTGATCGATGATACGCATTTTTGGACGGAAGCATGATAAGACTATACTATGACTTGCATTCAACAATATGAGAAGATGATAAAAAGAGAGAAAATACAAGTAATTCCTGGTGGTCGCAGCTCAAAAGATTCTATTTTAACTTTTTTTTTCACCCTTTCCATTAGTACGACGATTTCAAAAAGTCCAATGCTGAAAGGCACTGTGCAACTAGTTTATAATAACCAAATAAATCCAATTCGTCCACACTATATTACTCTTCCTTCTGTCCCACATGAATTTCCTTTTGACATTGACTATGGTTTCCTAATCTATCTTTTGTGAGTATGCTGCGCTTCGTTGTCTAGTTCTTATCAGTAGCTTACCATTTGCTGCAAAAAAACAAAACGATTTGAGTACACTTCAATTCAGAAAAAAGAAACTCAGCAAAAGATATGAATTTGTATTTACCTATGATTTAAATAGAAAGAATTGCAATCTTTGCCATAGGCTACTCCGATCACCAGGGGGTGCAATTTTTCCTTCCATTATCTTTTCAATCGCAGGTCCCATTTCACGGACAAGTTTGACAGATTCCGATAGTCGATTAAGGAGATTCATCAGGGCAATCACTTCATTCCTTTGTAACTGCAACTGAGAGACATAGTACACTTCAATGTCTACATCAATGACTAGTAGGTTAAGCACATAATTGATGCATTTCTTTTTTGAGGGGAGAGAGAGAGAAGAAAAAGAAAACTGATTCATGAGCTATTGAGGAGATTTTAACTTAAAATGTCATGTAAACATAAAACAATGTCTTCATTGGCCACAACATCGACGCATGCCATATTCAGAATTTGAAGAAAAGGTTAATCCTGATAGTGCCCCAACTCAACGATTAGAAATACAGTGAACCAGCCATATCAACATATAAAGGATCATATGTAGTATTATGAGGTACATCTACTGTTGCTTCCTCAGCTCAGGTAGTGAAGGGATGAAATTTGGTCTGGGTAGGTCTTCTCTAAATCACATAAAAAATGAGTATTGTTATCCCGACACAAAATACATTTTTTTCAGCTGCAAGTTCAACATTCTTGTCTATATAAAAGTCGTATTGCCAAACAGAAAGCCAAGGAAGTTAAAAGGATATAGTTTGAAGATTATCTTAACCAAAACCTATCCATACTATAGAAGGATCATCATACATCATTGCACCAAAAGCAACATACTATATATTTTTTTCTCAACTAAAAAGCAAAGCAGAACCTTTTTTTGTGGTTGCTGCCAAAAGTAGATACTTACAGTCTGACCCAAATGACCCCAGCCATTATCAGAGAAGAGGATTTTCAGTGCAGTACCTAGACCAAGAACCTGAAGCTTTCCCCAAAGTCGGCATCTCTCACAGCCTACACAGTCCATTAATGCACTGCAATGCCAATAGATCTAGTTACATCATTTCCACAAAAATAAGACAGTCTACATAAAGTGATTAAAGGGCAGAAATAAACCATAGAAACAAGATTATGATTTTACCAATTCTACACTTGAGAAAATTGACAAGTTAATTAAAGGAGAAGGCATAAGCCCATACTTGGACTTTCTACATTTGATGCCAAAAGTATAGAGTAAAATTTTCAAAAACAGAGACCCAATAAAAATTTGAGAAAAACCTAATGTTTCTGAATTGTTCTTGAATCTTCTGTTTCAGTTCAGGCCCACGTTGACCCTTCCACAACTTAGCTTCATCAAACGGGAGGGGGCATGCTGCTTGAAGTTTTGGATTATGGAGTAGTTGTCTCATCAAGGAATGTGCCTTGAGGTCCTCAGTAGGGTTACCAGTGTTATATTCAGCTTGTTCCAAGTAATCTGCAGCCTGAAAGCATTATAAGATGTCCATTAGACATAAAAGTCTACAGAGCACAACAAAATTCCACCAATGTAACTTATAATAGATGACACATAAAGAAACAACATTAACATCTAGTTGCCTATCATTAACATTCATGCAGTAATAAACAAGTAGAAAAAACAGCATTTATTGCTCTAAATCACTCAGTATATACCTTCATGTAGAGAAAATCTAACTTTGTCCTCTTTTAACACTCACCTTCATAATAGCTCGGAGAACAAAAAGGTACGTGAAGTACAGATTCCTAACACGATCAGGATATCTTACAACTCGGTCATACATCAGTGTAGCATTGCAGCCCCACTGCAAACATGAAAAGGGAATCAATAAATAATAGTTTAGAAATATTTACTAAATGGCAGTGCATGCCTAAAAATTTCTTTTGCTAGGCAAGCAAACATATTAAATGGCCATTGTCATGGTCAAAGTTCATAAATAACAAAGGTTCAGGAGCATGCAACTAAATTTATACCAAGTTCTTAGACTTGTCAAGTAGATAACGATCTGCTATATGAATTGAAATAGAGGAGTGAAGACCAGATATCAGCTTGTATAATATCCTTTCCTCTTGACACAACTCTTCAGATGGATCTGCACATCACAACAGAAGTAAGAAAATAATGAGAGGATCACGTAAACATGACAGTGATAAAATTAAAATAGCAAGTCCTGAAAAGTAAAATCAGGATAACACATATGCCTGCACTTGCAGTTACTTTAATGACAAAGTATATTAGCCAAAAAGATTTTTGAATAATTTTTGCTTGATCTTATGCAAGTATAAGAAACATGAAACAAAAGAGTGGGAAACCTATCAACTCTGGTTGAGTAGGTACACAGACACTCATAGAATAAGAAGAAAACTTACATTTGGGGCAGTTCTCAGAATAAATAGCATCCCATATCCTTCTAGCTGATGGACCAGTGTAGCCAGTGTACTGTTCAGGGTTCAACTGAAGATTCACATATGTCATCTCAGCTGCAAACGAAAAACCTTTATTATTGCTTCATCAGCTCTCAAATGTGGCATTCAATAAGCCAGCATGCAATCTAATTTGTGAATAATAATAAAGTTTTTTCAAGGAAAAATATTACTATTGGATGTGCAGGAACAAAAAGAATACCATTCCATGAAAAAATAAAATAAAAAATAAAAGAAAAAATAATACACCATTGTCTGTCTCATCATCATTTGTCCAGGGATTGTCTATTTCAGTCCATCCCCTAAATGCTTTACTATCAAGGGTCCGATCAACAGCAGCCTGAGGCTTTCCTTCTTGACATTGAAGATCATCTGATGGAAGGCCTTGACGGAAAGGTGTCCTAAATGATTTGGGGAATTCACTTTCTGGGCATTCACAAACACTGCAATCCCTCAAGTGACACATGCCATCATCAGGCCAGAAAGGGCAGTCACACCCCAGCTTAACCTGCCATATAATTGGCAAATAGGCTTTAAACTAATTCAAATGTCCAGTAAAATATGAGAAGATGAAAAAACAGATAAAAAAGTATACAGGATTAAGAACATTGACTTGAAGTAAAATTAATAAAATGCACCTGAAACTCATTTCAGAGTGCTGCAACCAAATTCCAACCACATACATGGGCAAGCAGAGAACTCTGATTCTAATATGATAACTTGAATATGAATAATCCACTAAGGAGAAACAAATAGGTCAATTGATCTTGACATCAAAGGATAGCATTTTGATCAATGGATTACATTACAACTGCAAAAAGAATCAGATATTTTTGGAAATTCATATCATGGCCCATTATGCAAAGAATGATTTAATAAATAAAGCTGTGTCATGTTGACAACAACTTTCCAAATGTAACAACTTTAGTTCTAACTAGCCAATCAACCACAATATTGACATAAAATACTACTGTGGAAATTAGCATCATTTATGGTGCCTATTCAAATCGATTGATCACTGTGAAATGGAAACTTATATTCAAAAAGTTAAAAGCTTTGTGCCAGCAAAACTACTCATACAAATCATTCAAAGATATGTAACAAACAACTCAATTTTATTTATAATAATTGGCGTATACATTTAATTTATGATTTCATAATCTATATTCACCTGTGATTTCATAATATATAAGTTAGCCAAAAAAAAAGACATGAAAAGGAGCAGAATAAAAGGATATAATTTGTAGATATTGATGCAAAGGTATCCAACAAAGCTGAATGATGGGAAAAAAAAAGTTACATATATGTGACTCCAACTAGTTTGGGATTAAGGCTTAGGTGTTACTGTATTAAAAAAACCTTGCAGCACAGAGCAAGTGTAACTAAGGGCACTCAAATTCCCATAACACCAAGCTTAGATCCTTTTTTTTAGCTCAAGTATGCACCTTACAGATGAAACTTCGGATGCAAACAACTAAAATGACTAGGCACCTATGTTTCTATCATGCATATGCCCCTATTCTAGGAAAGCCATTGTTTTCAAAATTGGCTTCTTTATCCTAATATGCAAGCCACTAATTCTACCAAGAGGCATTCGACAAACCTTGAAATAACGGAAAAATGGGGTTTTCACAAGATCTTGGAGACATGGATGCAACACTTCTTCATTAAGACGGTCCACTGTCTCATAGTGACAACAACAATCCTCCACCATGCCACTATACTTCTGCACAGACAGAAAACAAAACAAAATCAATTCACGATCAAACAGAAACAAGCCCAAACAAACTGCAATAGTGCTGATCACGACACTCAAACTGTGAAACATCAACTCGCATTATAACCAACCAAAAAAAATAAACAGTCAAGTAGATAAATTGAAGTGAATAGTCATTCGATATAATAAAAATATAAATAAATGTATCTTCTCAATTTTATTTTCCTCGAGAACCAAAAACGGATAGAATAGAAAAGGAACCTGAGGGCAGCTACAAGGCTGAGCAAATAGAGAGATGTTAGGGGAAGAAATCGAAGTTGTAGTGAAAGCAACAATCAGAGCAATGACGGCACCAATTATAATCCATCTCCATGGCTTTCCCTCAGTCTTGGTGTTCTTCTTCTTCTTCTTCTTCTGAGGCTCCGATCCCACCATTTTCCGACTTGGAGCAAAGGGTAAGAAACAACGAAGGATGATTTCTTAAATCTTGACTCTCACCTGGTTTTGAAAAGAAAAGAGAAGATAAAAATAAGCTGATTTGCGAAAGACATAAAACAGGTAAAATGGTAGAAATCGGGTGGGAAAATGCAACTCCTGAAGGCGGCTATTTATAACTGGGCTTCACACTTTGACTTTAAGCTTTGCCTTTTGGCCCACAAAGCTGCCAACATTAATGCTATTTAATTTTAAATGGACTAATAGACAAATAAATTGGTATGAACTTGTGAGATTTATGGATTTTGTTTATATGGTTTGAAAAGT
>CAOGCB010356436.1:0-10577 GCA_948266635.1 Cnidoscolus chayamansa | reverse complement strand
CCTCATTCCTAGTTCCAAACCCAAAACCCCCATGCACTCCGTCATAACCGTTACTGTCTTTACCGACATGCCCGTTTAGATCCCCTCCAATGAATATTTGTTGATCATCTGGAATATCTTGCATTAATTCATCCATCTCCTCCCAAATAAATTAAATTTCAAAACCTAATCTTCTATCATAAAACAATCAAGTAATAAAATTAATTCATTCATCCAAGCATTAAGAAAATACCAATTCTGACATAAATCTCAAATAGAAAAGAAAATTCTAAAAATACTGCATCCTGCTAAATCAAGGGGTCATGTTTCCCCTAACAAAAAGAATTACTCCTCCATGGAGAAATCAAGAAATCGCAAGTTTGAGAGATAATTCACTGTTCAATAAATAAAAGTAAAGAAGGAAATCAAACTCTTTTACAAGAAAGTCCAAAGTTCTTCTTGAATCCTAATCTCCCAGGGAAGAAAAATTTTGTTCTCTCCTCCCAAAGCTCCCCAATTGCTCCCTCTCTTCAAGAACGTGATCCTTCTTTCTTCAAGAACATCATCTTCCCTTTTAGAATGTGATTCTTCGTATTTAGAATGTGATTCTTCCTGTTTAGAATGTGGTTCCCTTCTTCAAAAAGTGTGTTAATTCGTGACCCTTAGATTAGAGTATTAGGTCTTTTTAAAATGTGAGCCGTCCAGATCTCACAGGCTGCCAGCAATCTCACAGGGAGGGCGTGAAATCTTCTGCCCAATCATGATCTCTCTTCCTTATGCTTCTACTTCCTATCAAAGCCATTTTCTCCACCAAAAAACTAAAAACAACCAAAATAACCACATAATAACTAAAACACATAAACATAAAAGTAAAACAAATATCAAAACAAAAACCTAATAAAAACACATAAAATACTCATATAAACAATACTAAAACATAGATAAAATGGACATATGTCAGCAACCACTATCAATGTACTATTGTTCATTTTCTTGCTTGCTCTTAAGGCATACTTGAAATGTAGTTTGCTAAGTTTTTGGTACCCAAACAACTTTGGGTCCATTACGATTAGCATCTCCAGGTAAAGTTCCTTTAAGCACCCATACATATATTACCCTAAGGGAACCATTCCTAATAGGGCATGTGTTTTTCACATGACCTCTTCTATTGCAATAATGACATGTGATGTGAGGTAAGAAAATGATGATGCTCTTATAAAATGATGTTTGTATTTGCCATAATGCAAAAAACCATCATATCTAATTCCAAAATTTTCTCTTAAAAGTCTTTAAGCTCTTAAAATGATGTCTAGATTTTATTTTCCATTTTTTAATTTTACCTAGTCAATTTTTTGAAGATTCAATTTTTTATTCAAGAGACTTGTTCTTCTCAATAAGCTTTTGGCAACATTCTTTTGATTTGTTCAAATTCAATTTTTGATTCCAGAGACTTATTCTTCTCAATAAGCTTTTGGCAATATTCTTTTAATTTGTTCAAATTCTCATTGATTTCATTGAACAACTTCATTTGCTTCTATAAAAACCATTCTTTTCGCACATCATTTAAAAGAAGCATTTTCAGAATTTAAAGATTCAACTTCCAATTTCCTAGCCATGCAATTATTTTTGTGTTTCCTATACTCACTATATGCATGAGCAAATGCCAATTCTAGTTCTTTAATATTAGTAGAGTTAAGGAAGTTAACCTCATCATCGCTTTGATTCTTTTGGGAATATTCTCCTTTTTTCTTCCCAAAGAGCAATCATGCAAAGTTGACTATGTCATCACTATCATCGTTAAAAGTTTCCTTATTGTCGATCCATCCTATCATTGCTCTCTTTTCTTTTACACCCTTTGACTTGTAATTTTTCAATGGTAAGTGTGAATTTTGGTCAAATGAAATAACCTTCTTAGGACATATTGTGTCAGTAGATGGTATCAAGGTAGATCCTAAGAAGATAGAGGCCATTGTAGAGTGGAAACCCCCGAGTGATGTTACGGAAGTCCATAGTTTCCTGGGGTTAGTAGGATACTATAGGCGATTTCTAAAGGGATTTTCACTAATTGCAGTTGCATTGACGAAATTGTTACAAAAGAATGTTAAGTTCGATGCATGTCAAAAGAGTTTAGATAGGTTGAAAGCTATGCTGACGTAAGTGCTTATTCCTACATAGCCAGTGTCAGGGAAGGATTTTGTGATATACAATGATGCTTCGCATAATGGTTTGGGCTATGTACTAATGCAAGAAGCTAGGGTAGTTGCTTATGCGTCCAGACAGTTAAAGATGAGAAGAACTATCCGACATATGATATGAAGATAGTAGCTATTGTATTTGCACTGAAGATATGGAGGCATTATCTCAACGGAGAGAGGTACTATATCTATATCGATCATAAGAGTCTAAAATATTTGCCAACTTTGAAGGAGTTGAATTTGAGACAGAGGAGATGAATGGAGCTGATCAAAGATTATGATTGTACCATTGATTACCATCCAAGCAAGGCTAATGTTGTTGTTGATGCTTTAAGTAGGAAGAGTAGTGACATTGAGAGCACTGAATGCTAGATTAGCACTAGCCAATCATAGTGTTGTCATAGCAGAATTGTTAGTACGACCTGATTTTCTAAGAAAGATTTAAGGAGGCACAGAAGGATGATACTAAAGTACCTACATGGTCAAACTGATTAAAGTGGGAAAGTCAGCACATAAAGAATTAAAGGAAAATGGATGCTTATATCATAGTGGCAAACTATATGTACCTCTAGTTGATGACTTAAGGAAGAACATTCTTACTGACGCATATACTAGTCCATATTCTATGCATCTGGGCAGTACTAAAATATATCAAGAGTTGAAAGAAAGATGTTGGTGGCCTGGTATGAAGAAAGATATAGCAGAGTTTGTGTCAAGGTGTTTTACATGTCAGCATGTAAAGGCGGAACATAAAGTGCCATCAGGATTGCTACACCCTATAGCAATACCCTAGTGGAAATGGGATCGAATAATGATGGATTTTGTTACTGGTTTATCAACTACACAGAAGAGGCATGATTCTATTTGGGTGATTATTGACAGATGGTTAAGTGTGCACATTTCTTACCGGTCTAGACGAATTATACACTTGAGTAACTAGTTGAGTTGTATATTTAGGAGATAGTGACATTACATGTAGCACCATCGTCCATCGTATTGGATAGGGATATGAGATTCACAATAAGATTTTGGAAGAAATTGCATGAATCATTGGGTAACCGATAGAATTTTTGTATAACTTTTCATCCTCAGACAGATGGCCAGTCTGAAAGGGTGATATAAATATTGAAAGATATGCTACAGAGTTGTGCTATTGATTTTGAAGGGAATTGGGAGAAATACTTGCCACTTATAGAATTTGCTTACAATAATAGTTACCAACGAGTATACAAATGGCACCTTATGAAGCACTGTATGGACATAAATGTCAAACTCCTATCAGTTGGGTTGAAATTGGAGAGAGTCAGTTGGTAGGTCCATAACTAATTAAACAGGCTGAAGAGAAAGTGAAAGTAATCAAGGACATGTTGAAGGTGGCCAGTGACCGGTAAAAATCATACACAGATTTAAAAAGAAAAGATATTGAATACCAGGTTGGTGGAAAAGTGTTTCTGAAAGTATCTCCATGGCAGAATTAGATTTGGGAAGAATGGAAAATTGAGTCTAAGGTTTATTGGTCCGTACGAGATTTTAGATCGTATTGGGCTGTTAGCCTATAGACTTGCACTACCTCCAAAGTTAGACAAAATCCATAATGTTTTTTATGTGTCTATGCTCCTAAGGTATCAGTCAAACCCTACTAATATGATTCCATTAGAAGAGATGGAGATTAGACTAGACTTGACATATGAAGAAGAACCAATATAGATTTTGGCAAGAGCAGTGAAAGAATAGAGGAACAAGAATATCTCGTTAGTGAAAGTGCTATGGAGAATTACAAATCCAAGGAAGCAAAATGGGAGAGTGAAGAGATAATCAGGCAATAGTATACGCAATTGTTCCAGTTGGGCTAAATTTCAAGAAGAAATTTTTTAAGGACGGAAGAATTGTAACATTCCAATTTTTAAGGTAATAATGTATGACATGTAAAAATTATTATACATGTAATTAAATTAAATAAAGTACATTTTGGTGACATGTAAACTTTTAAAAGAATATTTATATGTAAAAGTAAAGGTGAATAAAATAAATGGGAAATAAATATATTAAAGTATGAAAATGGAATAAATTTAAAAAGGGTTAGACCAAATTATAGAAATGATTTATGGATGGTCGAACCGATAATTTGAAAACAAAATTTAATTTAACTATAGTTAAATTATGACTAAAATGAGTATTATGAGTATGTACAAATGTAATTAATACTGGATTTAGGTTTGATTTGGGGTTTGGTGTTTCAGTTTGATTTAAGATTTGGACCATGGACCGAGAGTTAGTGGTAATTCATAAAATGGGCCAAATTTGGAGATATTAATAGAAGATGGACTTGGACCGAAACATGAAGTGTGCTAAAGAAGGATGGACCATTGTTATATGAAGTAGATCGGTTCGAAGTGGCAAAAGAGATGGACCAAGTCCATGAAGAGAGCCTGGTGCAACGATGAAAGAAAATTGTGAAGTCAAGAAGAAGTGGCCGTTTGGCCAAGGAAATAAAAAAAAAATAGAAAATGTGACTATGGGTCACAAAGAGATTAAGTAGTGCTTTCCACATGTCAATGCATGAATCACCTTAGAACATATTGCCTTAAGAGTGAACTACACCTGGACAAGGGAGAGGGAGAGAGTGGAAACTTCAAAAATGGAAGGGAGAGGGCCACAATTTCATTTGTTTATAGACCATAAATTTTACAGCAACCTTCTTTCTCTCCACCGAACAGTTCCTCCTCTCATTTTCCATTTTCACGTCACGGGTGAGGAAGGTTTTGATGGAAGAAAACAACAACTAAAAGCAAGAAGTAAGAAAACTCAAGCAAGGTAGGTAGCCATAGCACCTAAACCGAACCTCTCTTCTTCTTCTCCATTTCCAAAGTTCAAGCTACGGTTTGAGCTGAAAACTTGAAGAGAAAACAACAAATTGGGCAAAAGAAATTCAAGAACCATTTGAGTAAAAAGGGGACAGCAAGTGAGCCAAAGAAACAGCAACTTGAAGGACCAAAACAAGGAAGAGAGGAAAGGAAAATTACAATAACTTGTTTTACAAGGTTAGGTGCTATATTTGCCTTACCAAAACGATAATTTAAAGTGACTGAAACATTACAAACTTGTGGTGCTGTATATGTTGTATTTGTGTTGTGAATGAGATGATTTTGAGGTGAAGAAGATGGTGAAACTGAGACTTATGGTTGTGTTAAAATTGGTTGGGGGAAATTGTGAACTTAACTTGTAAAGCACCCAAAAAAAGGGATTTCATGCAAGAGAACATTATGGACAGTAGGTATGTTAACTTGGAACATGAATTTGCATTAAAAATAATAAATAACCTATACAAACTAAAACATAATGGACCAAGGTTGACAATGAAATAAAACACACTTGGGCAATAAGCATAGCTACGGTGGACTTGAATACATGAGAAAAGGGCTGAGACAAATTGAGTCAAATGGGACCATAGGTGGCTAAGAGAAGACCCAATATGGACCTTAAACTATGAACATGAAATGGACAAATGGACCAAGGTGGGAAGTGAGTTACATAAAGAAATTGGACAAGCAATGGACTAATACGAAAATAGTATATGAACTAAAATAATATTATCAACTAAAATTTGAAGTAATGAATAAAAAAAAATTGGAGTACATAGAGAATTAAATAAATCACATAATGGATGGAAGTATTAAAAATCAAATAACTAGATTGGGAAATTGTTAGATTTTGCATAAAATAAATAATGTGGAATATAGCTTGTTTTATGGAATAAAAATAATAAATCATGGACATAATTTAAATTGAAAAGTTAGTGAATAAATGCATAATGGACTAAGGGATAATAGTGAAACAATGCTTGGAAATAATGAATAGGGACTTGAAATATGGTTTAAATATTAAGACAATGACCTTTAAATTTATATATTGAATTACAAGATAATTTTAATAGTGGAATAACTAATTGAATAATTATATGACTTCATAAATTAATTAAGAGTGATAAAATAATTGTATAGCCCCAAAGATTATTGTAATAGAAATCGATGTTAGTATATGGATATAGCATGTCATAGACTAGCAGATCTGCCTATTGTTTATAGGGAATATAGTGGGATACCCTGATTATCGGATATACAATGAGGTACCCCGCATGGTTTAATCCGTTGTGCTTTCCACTATTGATTGGTAACGACCCTACTATACTGATTGCTTCGACCCCATTGATATTGATCGACTTTGGCCTACTAATTTACACTGGTGTCTACTGATTAATTAGGTTTCGATCCCTACTTATTTTCATGTCTATCATTTGTTTTTATATAATTATCTTGGGCTATATGATGATTATTGTAAATATTAATTTATTAAGGAATTATTAATTGTAAAAATATTGCAATTGATATTGAATTATTACATAATTATTCACTGCTATTGAATTGATTATTGCTACTAAAATGATATGAAATTAAATATTAATACTGTATAGATACTGAATTATTTATAGGTACCGTAAATGACAAATGAATTGATATTACTATTATTACAAATATTTTTATTGTTATTGTCTATACCCATCGAGTGAAAATGCTCAGTTGCCACACGCAGATACTAACCTACAAAGTAATAGTTTTAGCTGATTTTACGGTCTGCGGGCATCATAATTAATCATTGCTGTAAGTAATTGTTTTGTTTCCTTTTTTCATGTACAACTAGAAAATTTATAATGTAAAGAAAAGAAAAAAATTGTAACCCTGAATTTTACAGTATAATAATAGAATAACAATTTAAATATTTATGTAATTATTTAATTATTATTATTATTTTATTATTAATATTTGTTATTATTGTTTATTGTAATGATGTGACACTTGTGGAAACTTTTATGAGTCTCAATAAGGGGTGTTACACACCTCCTTCCCAAACTACGGAGGGACCATATAGAATGTATAACTCTTATACTTAATCATATTAAATTATCTGTTAATCTCAATAATCAATTTAAAAGAGATAAAACCAAAATAAGATTTAGTATATTAACATTATTATTTAACATTACAGAATATCCATCTTTAATTTACTAACATTAAAGTTAGACCTATTCTTATACAATTTTGTGTACATGCTAGGTACCTATATATTTTTACAAAGAGTACAAACCGATTATGATGATGATGATCTTTTAACTACAGAACTTTGCGTTATATATCCCATCCCAACTTCTCATGGTCTATGTGTAGTAAAAATTAACACGTTGAGCTTTTCACTTAGTAGGTGTACATAATAATATAATATATATAACTAAATTAACTCATATAACCTTATAAGCAATTCATATGTACACATTTATTTTCTTTACAAAAAATCATTTCAAATAAGGCACATATCATTTTATTTACCATTATTCTATAACATATTAATCATTTAGGGTTTATTATTAAGATCCACATACATATCAGTAGGAACGATCACTAGATAAGGGACTATGTAGATTGGTCGAAGCCATATATATGTAGGCACATAATGAGCCAAAGCCAAACATATGGTTGAGGTCACACCAAGCCTATCCACATGAGGTATCTCACTATAACTCCAAATATCCATATAACATATAGCAGTATTATGGGAGGTTCCTATGTCATGTCGTACCCTAAAGCTAATCTCATAATCCACATTAAACAATTAGGGCCATATTAATTAAATATTATACTTAATTATAACATTCATTTTATTAACATTATATTTATGTATATTACCAATTATCATGTGATACTCAATTATGTTATTACCATTGTCATTTCTTTCAAGGTTATGCTATTATTCCCTTATTCATTATGTTCCATTTTTTTCTCAAGGATTCAACAACCAAGTCATCTAATATCCATTTACAATTTACTAATTTTTCATGCATATTTTCTCAACTTAATATATCTTAATTCATAATCATGCAATATCATCATTCAACACATGCAATTAAGGTACAACAACTTCCTTATTAATTTTTCCTAATTGTTTGTTTTATTCTATTCCCATTTGATTATAGGTTGACTAAATACACTTCCTGTATACTGTTGCTTGAAAACCCGCAAGTATACGGATCGCAATGTAGTAATAAAAAGATCATTCCCACGATAAACGGGTTATGTCCACCTATTACTCATTTTTATGCCGTGTTTGCAACAATACGATAATTTTATAATTAATTTTCTAATCCTAATAAGAAATCCAAACAGTAACTAATAACATAATTATTTTCAGAGATACAGCAACTCAAAAGATTAGATCATGCCTTTTAAATTCTTTCCCTTAATCAAAACTCGGGTTTTAGGAACTTAAGTTTCTCAAATGCATTCATATAGTTTTAACCAACCTCTCGGTTTGTATTAAAATCATATAATACATCTACGTCTAGATGTTTTCAATTCCTTAATTCAATAAGGTATCAACCTAAAACTTGTCTTTTGATTAGTACAACAAGATATAATTAATTCATGTTAAAGTAAGTTAGAATTATTTCCTGCACTTTATTTTAACCATTATCATGCTTAAAATAAATGTTATCTTATTGAGATGAAAGGCTTAATTTCCTTCTGAGAACAAACAATCCATTATTAATTAAACTCAAGAGTCAATAAAATAACTTTAAGATTCATTTCATTCATAAAAGCCACATTCTTACAATGATTATTTTGATAAGAGTATTGAAATACAACAAACAAAAGATCTTAATGAACAGAAAGAAGATTAAAAAAAACCAATCACTTCTGCCTCTTTGAGGGCGTCACACCTCGAGGAATCTTCTGATTTGTTGCTCGGCTTGATCACTAGAAAGGCTCTCGCCTGTTCTTGGAAAATATGGCTTCTGAGTTTTTGTTGTCTTCTCTAGTTTTCTAATATATTTCCCTCTCTCTTCTTGCTTCCTTGTTTAAATATTTATAGAGAATTGATGTTGGAAGTTGTAGATGCAGTTGGTTTATCAGTTGTGGCGGTTTTTGGCCAGTTTTATCAACTGCCACCGAACAGACACCTTGAAACAACATGTCCACTCGATCAGCTTGCAGTTCTGCCCCTGCTGAATGTCGTGTCGCGATCGTGCCATGAAAGTCGCGCTTGCGACTTGTTCACAAAAGCTATTGTCTGATTTCAGTCACAAATCGCAACCGTGAAGTCCCAAGTCGCGCTCGCGACTTGATAGCCAAAGTTATTGTCTCATTTTAGGTCCAAATCGCGACAGTGAAGAATTCAAGTCACGCTCGCGACTTTCTCCTGATTTGCACACTCAGCACCAACTTCAGCCTTTCCCACCCTCTTTCTGCTAGGATTTTCCTACTCCAAGACTTGACTTCATATCTGCAAGTTTTCTGACCCAAAACTACAAGAAACAACTAAAACATAACAAAAACACATAAAATCACACAAAATAACATAATGAAAAATGCTAATTTGGCAAAGCCATCATATACATGAGTCTATTAACCTTAATCGTTTATTTTTATCTTCTACATACTGTCATCCATTAATCAATCTTCTTGATATTTTAACTCATATTACATCGAATTTATCATATGAATCTTCAAGTCATCAAATTGCTTATATTCAAGAACAACCAAATCGAGACCTTAAGTAGAAACATCTTAACTCTACGCTATATATATCAAAAATCAACTTACTAATCATAAATATCAAACCTTAATATTTATAGCATCTAACTTGTTTAAGAAGCTCTTTCCTTTCTTCTCTTTTCCTTTTCCTTCCACCTGTATCACGACAACCATTGTCAAAACATCTAACCGCAACTCCTTTCTTCTTTTCCTTCTATTGTCACGACAACCTCTTAAGAAAACCTTCAAACTACCATTTCCTTCCCTTGTTACAGCTTCTCTTTAAACCTTCATAACCTACTTTTACACAAGTTGAACCTTACAAAAACTTTATCTCAAGAACAACTGAGATTTTAGAAGTTAAGAACTAAGGAGAAAACACACAAATGTTTTTACTTCTCTCTTGCCAAAATAGGAGACAATGGAAGCTTAAGACATTATATCCCCTTACTCTTGCCATTTAATCAATTTCCTAATATAGATGTTACTTTTAAATTAATTGCTTGCCACTAATCTTCTTCTTTATGATAGATGGAGGACCAAGAAGAATCAATACCTCTTAATTTATGGTTAATATTTAATGTCTATATTTAAATCCCACTAAAACTCACTTAACCAATTTATCCCAATCGAGATATAATGTACCACATTCATCTTGCCACATCCATAACTGAAACATGGTGTAATACCCGGGACCGAAGAGGGCGGGAAGTGATCGCCGGTGCTAGAGAGAGCACGGACAAGGAGCGGCTTCTGGCAGGCTTCTAGGTGGAGGGATACATGAATGAATCGATCCCACACCCGAAAAAGAGGGATCCTG
>CAOGCB010356432.1:0-18392 GCA_948266635.1 Cnidoscolus chayamansa | reverse complement strand
CCTTGGAAAGGATTCGCCCTCGAATCTGAGTCAAAAGTAAAGGAAGATAAATCAGAAACATTAAAAGTAGGACAAACATCAAACTCACCAGGGAGATCAATTTTATATGCATTGTCATTTATCCTTTCCAACACTTGAAATTAAGCTTAGACTTGTGTTGATTAGGAAATCGTTCCTTTTGCAAATGAATCCAAACCGAATCACCTGGTTCGAATACCACCTTCTTACGACCCTTGTTAGCTTGATCATCGTACATCTTATTTCTCTTCTCAATGTGTTCACGTGTTGTCTTGTGTATGGATTGTACCAATTCTGCCTTAGCTTTCCCATTTAAATTATAGAGCTCATGCAAAGGTAAAGGCACCGAATCCAAAACAGTTAGTGGATTAAAACCATACATAATTTCAAATGGAGAATAACCTGCAGAAGAATGAATGGTACGATTATATGCAAATTTAACATGTGGTATACCATCTTCCCAAGTTTTCAAGTTCTTACCAATAATAGCATGCAACATAGATCCCAAGGTTCGATTCATGACTTATGTTTGTCCATCCGTTTGTGGGTGACAAATAGTAGAAAATAATAGCTTGGTTCCTAACTTGCCCCACAATACACGCTAAAAGTGACTTAAGAACTTAGAATCTCTGTCTGACACAATAGTCCTAGTTATACCATGCAATCGAACTACTTCCCTAAAGAATAAATCAGCTATGTATGTTGCATCATCTGTCTTATGGCAAGGAATGAAATGTGTCATCTTACTAAATTGGTCCACAACAACAAATACTGAATCCTTACCCTTTCTAGTCCTAGGCAGCCCTATTATAAAATCCATAGATATATCAGTCTAAGGTTCACTAAGTACTGGTAAAGGAGTATACAAACCATAAGGCATATACTTAGATTTTGCCTGTTTACATGCCAAACATTGTGCACACACTTTCTTGACATACTTTCACATGTTAGACCAATAAAAATGTCCTCTCAGCATATCTAAAGTCTTTTGCACACCAAAATGTCCCATTAGCCCTCCAGAATGTGATTCCTTAACAAGCAATTCACGAATTGAACAAACAGGTATGCACAATTGTTTTTCCCTGAAAGAAACCCATAAAGCAAATAAAACTTGTTAAAAGATCCATGTTCACATGTCTTAAAAATAGTAGCGAAATCAGAATCATGTTCATACATCTCTTTCAAATGCTCAAATCCTAGTAACTTAGAACTAAGCATAGATATCAACGAATGACGTCTTGATAATGCATCAGCAACATTATTCTCATTACCTTGCCTGTATTTAATCGCATAAGAAAAAATCTCAAGGTACTCAGACCACTTACCATGTCTTTTGTTTAACTTACCTTGCCCCTTCAAGTACTTGAGAGTCTGATGGTCAGTATGAATCATAAACTCATTAGGCAGTAGATAATGTTCCCATACTTCAAAGGCTCTTATTAAAGCGTAGAACTCCTTGTCAGAAGTGGAATAATTCAAGTGTGCTCCACTTAGCTTCTCGCTAAAATACGCAATGGGCTAACCTTTCTGCATAAGAATAGCACCAATACCAATCCCAGAAGCATCACATTCAATTTCAAAAGTTTTAGAAAAATTTGGTAATCTCAAAACAGAAGTAGTACTAAGTCGTTCTTTCAATGTATTAAATGCATGTTGCTATTCTCTACCCCATTTAAATCCCACAAACTTCTTAATCACCTCATTGAGAGGTGCAATAATGGTGCTGAAGTCTTTAACAAACCTCCTATAGAAACTCGCTAATCCATGAAAGGATTTAACCTCACTCGCATTCTTAGGTGTAGGCCATTCTTGGATAGCCTTAACCTTTTCCTTATCCACCTCAAGCCATGTGAACTCACAATAAAACCTAAGAATATGACACTATCAGTACAAAATGTGCACTTCTTAAGGTTAGCATACAATTCTTGTTCACGCAACTTTTCAACACAAGTTCAACATACCTTCTATGTTCATCTAAGTCTTTACTGTAAATCAAGATGTCATCAAAATACACACCATACTTTGTCTTTAAGGCAAAAGACATCACTAGAAAATCACGCAACACATGGTTCATTAGTCTCATAAAAGTGCTAGGTGCATTAGTTAAGCCAAAAGACATCACTAACCATTCATACAAACCATATTTTGTCTTTAAGGCAGTTTTCCATTCATCACCTAACTTCATCCTAATTTGATGATATCCACTTTTTAATTCAATTTTTGTAAAGATATTAGCACCATAAAGTTCTTCAAGCATATCATCTAATATAGGAATAGGATGGCGATACTTTATAGTGATTTTGTTGATCGCTCTACAATTAACACACATGCGCATGGTACCATCTTTCTTTGGCACAAGTAGCACATGTACTGCACATGGACTAAGACTTTCCCGAATGTGTCCTTTAGCCAACAATTCCTCCACTTGTCGTTGCAACTCCTTAGTCTCCTTGGGATTGCTACGGTAGGCTGGTCTATTTGGAATTTGTGCTCCAGGTACAAGATTAATTTGATGCTCAATCCCTCTTATTGGTGGCAAACCAGGGGGTATCTCCTTGGGAAACATGTCTTTATATTCCTGCAATAACTCAGAAAAGACATTTGGCAACTTAACATTTGAGTTAGTTTCAATCATCAAATTGGAACAAAAACGCAACATAATGAAAGCTCTCTTTCCTAAGTATGCAGTCTTCAACTCTCTCTCTTTACAATAAAAGGAAATTTTACTCACTTTTTCACTAGTCTCACTCAACTCTCCTTTTACCTCAACACTCATTGACTTATTCTCTCCTGCACATCTCTCATTTTTACCCTTACCCGTGTAGTCATTTACCAATGGCCTGTTTGTTTCTTTTCTTTTACTAATAGGCTCTTTTCTCTCATTCTTTTTACTTGTCTCACTGCCCTTGCCCGCTTATTGTTGTAACTTAACTTGATCTGCATAAACCTCCTTAGGAGATAATGGTACAAGTACATGCTTTACATTATGAAAAGAAATAGAAAAACGGTTAGTATACCCATCATGCATCACATGCCTTTCAAATTGCCACGAACTTCCTAACAAGATGTGACCAGCTTGCTTGGGCACAATATCACAAGTAACCTCATCCACATATTTACCAATCTAGAAAGGTACTCTACATTGCGTGGTTACCTTAGCTTCACCACTATCATTCAACCACTACAGCCTATAGAGATTAGCATGTTTAACAGTCTCTAGTCCTAATTTCTCTACCAAAATAGTACTAACACAATTAACTTGACTTCCCAAGTCAATAATCATGTTGCAAAATTTGCCTCCAATCAAACAACGAGTATGAAATATGTTTTCACGTTGTTCTACTGCTTCTTCCTTAACTGAAACATTATGTGCTCGCAATATCACAAGTGACTCTCCTTTTACAGGATATTTATCAATTTCAACATCAGAACAATCCTCTAGTGGTGGTATGTCTTCGCTATCAGAATCAGTTTCAGACACAATTTCACCTCCCTTAATTATCATGGTGCATTTATTGACACACTCATTAGCATAATGGCCATTCCCTTTACACTTGAAGCATTGAATATCACTAGCTCTAGTTGATTTAGGAATCGATTCATGCTTACCATGTAAGATAGGATTTCTTTGGTGAGAGGCATACCTTTTTGTTGTGAAGACTTATCTTCCCTTTTATGATCAACTTTGTTGCTCCTCTTAGAATTCCATTTAGAACTTGAGTTTTGGATAGCAGGCTTGTTCCCTTTATTTCGGCTTCGTTGTCTTTCAACTTTAATAGCGATATTCACCAAGTCCTCCAAATCTGCAAATGGTTGCAATTCAACCACATTAGTAATTTTTCGATTCAATCCACCTAAAAATCAAGCCATGGTTTGGTCCCCCTCTTCCATGATGTTAGCTTTGATCATGAGCAACTCCATTTCCTTATGGTATTCGTCAACTGTTTTGGGACCTTGAATCAGCCTTTGCAATTTATGATGTAAGTCTCTATGGTAGTATGAAGGCACATACTTTCTCCTTATAATCCTTTTCATCTCATCCCAAGTTGATATATGCAAGTCTTCATTCCTTCTTCTACTCTTCACAAGCTCAACTCACCAAATTAATGCATAATTAGAAAATTCAAGTGTAGCTAATTTTACCTTTGTAGTTCGGAGTAATTTTGGCAATTGAACACCATCTCCACCTTTCTCTCCCTTTCCAAGTAAGCATCTACATCAGCTTTTCCATTGAAACTTGAAATCTTCATTTTGATGGAACTAACACTATCACTCACTTGTAAACCTCGATCACATCCCCCAAATCTTCTTGGACTAAGTGTTGTTGTTACTTCATCGTCTTCCACAAAGTGTGTGTCAGTTTTCCTCGAATTCCCTTTGTCTTTAGTAGCCTGAAGACTATCCTCCATGTCATCCATTCGGCTATTTATGCTCTCCATCCTGCCATTTAATTGTTGCATTCCCTCCATGAGGGAGTTAAACATCACATTAAAGTTAGGGTTAGGTTTAGAAATAGAGTCATTATTTTGTCCAGACATGTTGGTAACTCACAAACTCACTTCCTCACGTGTTTACACTCAAACACTCACTTGGGATCTCAAGATTGCACTTCCGAACATAAATTAGTAAACAAATATAAGATTCAAGTTATAAAGAAATCAAGGAAGTTAAAAAAAAAAACTAGCAATAAAAGAAAAGCAGCAATACTAGAATCAATTGATAATGGGCGATATATCAAACTAAGCATATGGAAGACAAGAAGAAGAAAATGAATTAAAGACACCAAAGTGATAAATCGAGATTAGAAAAGAATCACGAGACCAATGTGCTAAACACCAAGTTCTCCCTAAGTATGCGAACCTCAGTTAACCGAATGTAATATAGACTCAATAACAATAACCCAAAGCAAATACCAAAAAAATAATTTAAAACAACAAATAGTAAGTATTCACTGTCTTAAGAAATCAACCCGATTCTGCTCTAGAAATCAATAAGCATGTGGCTTAGAACACTTGCATTATTTTTTCAGGATATCAATATACTCAATAGATTTTCTGAATCTGAAATTTTCGATCCTGGTTTCGGCTATTTTCCCAATCAAATCCAATGAAATTTTGAATTATTGAAATAGGAGTTGTATGGAGAGAGATATGGGCAAAGAAGCAAAATTGGTGTATTGTTCAAACTAGGAAAATGCAATTAATGAATGGTGTAGAATAGAGTTTATATTGTTCAACAATTCAGAAAAATAAGAAAATAAAGGATAGTTAAGAAATTATCCCCAATTCTAGCTTTGATACCAATTGATGCGGAACCTCAGCCTATAGGAGACTGAAACGACACATACCTTAATATGAAATCTAGATCAGTTCACAATTTCCCAACCTAAACAACCCTTAATTGAACCACAAGTAAGAACGCTTATGATAGATTGATTGAAATAACACTCACAGACACAAAATTCACACAAAAGCATACTAACCTTATTCGTCGTGCAATAAAGAGAACCAAGTAACTCTTCTTGAAAAGAAGATGATATGAATTTTATTCATCCAAAATTATGACTGATTAATTGTCTGCCAAATGTTATAAATGGCCCTTATATGTGGCCAAAGTACAAAATCTAGGGTTTCTAACAAAATTAAAGACAAAAGCCAAAACTACCCTTAATGAAAAGGTCTTATTGTAAAAAACATACAAAATTTGTGACCGTGACTAAGAAATTCGCGGGCGCGACATTGCGATAGATTTACATAGAAACTCTAGAGCATTGATCGTGAGCGCGACCCTTCAATTCGCGAGCGCGACATTATGATAGATCACACAGAAACTCTGGAGCCTTTCTCACGAGTGCGACCCATCAGTACATGAGCGCGAAAATGCGCAAGGAGAAACAGAAACTCTAGTGCCATCCTCGCGGATCCAATGTGATGAGCAGAGCCAACCTTTATCCACCCTCAGTAGTGAACATGCTTTCTTCACTTTGTTCTTCATCTTTCATGTAGACTTATAAAATCTCTACATATGGTTTCATGAATCCATTGAAAGCTTCTTTCAACTCTTTTGCCCTCGACCTTGTAATCGGCCCTTGTGGAAGTGTTAGCTCATCTGGCTTTAGGTGAGCTATGCTTGCATCATTTTGGCAATGCCATCAATTTGTTGCTTGCAAGTATACAGATCCCAATGTAGTAATAAAAAGATCTTTCCCATAAGGAACAAATTAAATCCACTGGCTACTTATTCTTAACATTTATGTTTACAGCAATCGAATCTTATGAATTGAATTTATCATTCTACTCCTACTTTAGCCAATTATACTAATTAACATAATTATATAAGAGTTACATCAACCTACTTAGGATTATTGATCATGCGTAGGATGTTCTTCCCTTTAAACAAAACATGTATTCATGTAATAAATGTTTCTTTAAATGCACTCGATACAATATAATCCAACCTCTCGATGTAAGATTTCTCTATTTCTTATTTGTATTTCTACATACAACAAATACCTTATTTTATCTAAGATTACACCTAAATCTTGTCTTTTGATTATTGCAACAAGTTAAAAGTAATTTCGATAAACTAAGTTAATGATTCGAAATGCAACTTACTTAAAACATGTATTGTGTTTAAGTATATTTTATCTCTTTGATCTAACTGAATTATTTCCTTATGAGAATATAATACCAATTATTTGATTTAACAAAGATAAAAAAAATAAAATTAAAGAAACTTTCATTGAGAATACTGATATTACATTGTTGTTTTGAGTACAAAACAACTAAGAGCAACATACAAGAAGTCTTAATGAACAAGAGAAGATTAAAAGAAATCAAACTCTCACCTTCGGAGGACGTCACACCTTGCGGAACTCCTTGATATGTTTCTGGCATGAACAAAACAAGTGGTGTTAACTAACTTGTCCTAAGTGTTTAACTCTGACTTTGGTGCTGTCAATCTCTCCCTATTGATGATCTTCTATTTCTCTTCTAAAAATTGTGTTTATGGGACATGATAGGAGAGCAGTTTTATATAAGATTGGCTGGCTAAAATGGTGGTTTCAACTAGTTTTTGGCCGGTGCTTCCGAAAGGTTGTGTTGAAGCTACACATCTGTCTAGAAAATAGGCAGTTTCTGGCTTCTGGAGGGATGCGTTGCGCCCGTGAACATTGAAGTCGTGCTTGCAAATTGACCACATAGTTACTACCATATTTTCATGCATGCATCACGCCCGTGTGCCAGAGAGTCGCGGTCACGATTCTCCCAATCTTTCCACACTTAGACAACTTTGGATCTTTTTTTGTACACATTTGGAGGTATTTCCAATCCAAGGCTTGAACTCCTACATGAAACTTTGTCTAATCAAAAATAAAACGACAAAACAGAAAATATGAAAAATACACATACAATCATGCAAAATAACATAAACATAATTGTCATTTTGGCAATGCCATCAATTTCAAAAAATTATTGCTTGATTACCTGCAAGTATTCAGATTGCAATGTAGTAATAAAAAGATGGTTCCCATAAGGAACTGGTTAAGTCCACTGGCTACTTATTCTTAACATTTATGTTTACAACAATCAAATCTTATGAATTGAATTTATTATTCTACTCCTACTTTAGCCAATTATACTAATTAACATAATTAAATAAGAGTTACAACAACCTACTTAGGATTATTGATCATGCCTAGGATTTTCTTCCCTTTAAACAAAACATGTATTCATGCAATAAATTTTTCTTTAAATGCACTCAGTACAATATAATCCAATCTCTCAGTGTAGGATTACTCAATTTCTTATATGTATTTTTACATACAATAAATACCTTATTTTATCAAAGATTACACCTAAATCTTGTCTATTGATTATTGCAACAAGTTAGAAGTAATTTCCATAAACTAAGTTAATGATTCGAAATGCAACTTACTTAAAACATGTACTGTGTTTAAATAAATTTTATCTCTTTGATCTAACCAAATTACTTCCTTCTAAGAATATAATACCAGTTATTTGATTTAACAAAGATCAAGAAATAACTGTAAAGAAACTTTCATTGAGAATATTGATATTACTTCATTGTTTTGAGTAGAGAGTAACTAAGAGCAACATACAAGAAGTCTTAATGAATAAGAGAAGATTAAAAGAAATCAAACTCTCGCCTCCGAAGGACATCAGATCTCGAGGAACTCCTTGATATGTTTCTGGCATGAACAAAACAAGTGGTGTTAACCAACTTGTCCTAAGTGTTTAACTCTGACTTCGGTGCTATAAATCTCTCCCTATTGATGACCTTCTGATTTCTCTTCTAAAACTTGTATTTATAAGACATGATAGTAGAGCAATTTTGGAGATGATTGGCTAGCTAAAATGGTGGTTTCAATTGGCTTTTGGCGGCTGCTTCCGAAAGGTTGTGTTCAAGAAACACATCTCTCTGGAAAATAGGCAGTTTCTAGCTTCTGGAGGGATGAGTCGTGCCATGAACATTAAAGTCGCGCTCGCAACTTGACCACATAGTTACTTCCAGATTTTCATGCATGCATCAAGCCCGTCTACTAAAGAGTCGTGGTCGCGATTCTCCCTATCTTTCTAGACTTAGCCAACTTTGGATCCTTTTTTTGTACACATTTGGAGGTATTTCAATTCCAACGCTTGAACTCCTACCTGAAACTTTTTCTAACATAAAACAACACGAGAAAACATTAAATACGAAAAATCCACATGCAACCATGCAAAATAACATAAACATAATTGTCATTTTGGCATTGCCATCAATTTAAAAAACTTATTGCTTAATTACCCGCAAGTATACGGATCGCAATGTAGTAATAAAAAGATCGTTCACACGAGGAAAAACTTATGTCCACTGGCTACTTATTCTTAACATTTATATTTACAGCAATCAAATCTTATTAATTGAATTTATTATTCTACTCCTTCTTTAGCCAATTATACTAATTAACATAATTAAATAAGAGTTACAGTAACCTACTTAGGATTATTGATCATGCCTACGATTTTCTTCCCTTTAAACAAAATGTGTATTCATGCAATAAATGTTTCTTTAAATGCAGTCGGTACATTATAATCTAACCTCTCGGTGTAAGATTACTCTATTTCTAATATGTATTTCTACATACAACAAATACCTTATTTTATCAAAGATTACACCTAAATCTAGTCTTTTGATTATTGCAATAAGTTAGAAGTAAGTTCGATAAACTAAGTTAATGATTCAAAATACAACTTACTAAAAACATGTATTGTGTTTAAATAAATTCTATCTCTTTGATCTAACTGAATAATACTAGTTATTTGATTTAACAGAGATCAAAAAATAACTTTAAAGAAACTTTCTTTCAAAATACAGATATTACATCATTGTTTTGAGTAGAGAATAACTAAGAGCAACATACAAGAAGTCTTAATGAACAAGAGAAGATTAAAAGAAATCAAACTCTCGCGTCCAGAGGATGCCACACCTCAAGGAACTCCTTGATATGTTTCTGGCACGAACAAAACAAGTGGTGTTAGCCAACTTGTCCTAAGTGTTTAACTTTGACTTTGTTGCTGTCAATCTCTCCCTATTGATGATCTTCTAATTTCTCTTTCTAAAACTTGTATTTGTAGGACATGATAGTAGAGCAGTTTTCGAGATGATTGGCTGGCTAAAATGGTGGTTTCAACTGGCTTTTGGCAAGTGCTTTCGAAAGGTTGTGTTGAAGCAACAAGTCTCTGTGGAAAATAGGCAGTTTTTGGCTTTTGGAGAGATGAGTCACACCAACAAACATTGAAGTCGCGCTCATGAATTGACCACATAGTTACTACCAAATTTTCATGCATGCATCGCACCCTTGTGCCAAAGAGTCGCGGTCGCGATTCTCCCTATCTTTCCATACTTAGCTAACTTTGAATCTTTCTTTGTACACATTTGGAGCTATTTCCAATCCAAGGCTTGAACTCCTACCTGAAACTTTGTCTAACCAAAAACAACACGAGAAAACACAAAATACGAAAAATACACATGAAATCATGCAAAATAACATAAACATAATTGTCATTTTAGCAAAGCCATCAATTCCCCCACACTTAGCTTTTTGCTTGTCCCCAAGCAAAATATTTTCTTCCTTTCCTCAATAAGTGTTTTAAGACATTGTATTTTTCCCTTTCTATTTGGACTTCTCAAATATTTTATCAAGATCAAAGAGTAATATTGAAAATGAACCTAAGACAGAGTAAAACATGCCATGTGAATGAACTTTAACAAGCAAAATCTAAAGTTAATAATCTAACCAAACTTAAATATGAGTTAGACAGATTTCCTTCCTTGAAATGAAAAATAGAAAAGTACTTAGGACAATATTAGCACCCATGTATTGTTTCTCATCTCAAGACATTTTTAGGTAAACTATTTCTATTAATAAAAGTATTTGCATTACCTATTATGTTACATCATAGTATTGCATTGTTTCTTTTCTCTCTTCTTTTTTTTTTCAACTTTCAAAGTGGTTACATTTTAATGCTCCATACCACTTCTCACCTTTTTCATAATGGTTTTCTGTTATTTCACTCAACTCATTTTTTTTCTCTCGCAATACATTCATTCTTTATTGACTTGAAACAAAGATTTATTATGGCTTTAGTTTCCCTTTTCTTCCTATTCTCATAGTCGATTTAAGATTCATGTTTTTCCCAAATCCAAATTATTTCTAGATAATTAACTAAAGACTTTAAAATTTTACTGAAAGACTTTCAGACGGCATGATAAACTCTAAGTCAAGTTCATATTATCAAAGTTGTGTTGAATCGTAAAAATTATTTCAGAATCACAATTCTAAAAGGTAAAATATAATCCTACAATCATATATAGACTAACCAAATAACTAAGGGTGAAGGATTTGACAAGAATCACAAAATCACCATAAAATCATACAATCATGCATTTGTTGTCGCGAATCCTATAATTGCCATCACGACTCTTCATACAGTCACAGATAAACCAAACAACCACATTATCATGCTCGTGACTCATTCCTTTCCATTCCTCTATACTTAAGAAACATTATGTCCCCCACACTTGAGAAAGACAATGTCCCCATTGTGTAGTTGTTGAAGAAAAAGAAAAATAGTAGGAGAACATTTACGCAAACAAAAAGAAATATCAAAAAGAAAAGAAATGGTTAGAAAAACCTCATTCTTCCACTGAATCTAGAGGAGAGGGTGAAAACTCGATATTTTTCTTTCGAAAGTATGACATCCACTTCCGAGGAATGCTTTTATGTTCTGGTGAAAACTCGATAGTTTTTTTGTCCATTTTGTTCACTTGGACTTGTAAAGCCCCCTGGGTTTCTTCCAAAGCATCAATTCTTGCTAACACTTGCCTCCGTCTGGCAACTTCTTCTTCCCCTTCATCCTCTTAAACAGAAGAAGTTGCTAGTGCTTTGCCTCTGTCTACTCTTTGGTTTACTACCCTAGGTGCATTAGGAGTGCCCTCATCACCAACATTCAACCCAACACGTTACTCCTAAGTTTTTTATCTATAGACAACATTGTCGCCCCTCCTTGATTTCATGGACCAAACCAGCCCTTTTTAGGAATGCACCCCCCAACTAACAGATATCAGCCGTTGGCTATTCACGGGAAGGCGGTATTGGCATTCAGGCAGTACAGGTAAGGATCAACATCATGCTACTCACCCCCAAGGCCGATTTTCCTTGATTACGTGATGCAGCATAAAGTGGATAAAAAATTATACCCGCCACGTCCAAAATTTTCTCCTGCAAAACACATTTTGTGAAAGTCGATTACACTAGATGTTTGTATCACCTCCCTTCCTCCTCTGTGTAGATGTGGAAGTTTGCTTTGTATTTTTCAGCAAGATCTTTCCTTTATGGTGCCGAGGAAGATGAACCAGCTCGCTTCTTATTTGCTCTTCTCTTAAACTACATGATTACAAAAGGATGGAGAAAACAGATGAATGCAGCCAATCTAGTTCTTACAAAAAAGAGAAAAGAAATGGAAGAAAGCAGAAACTGACAGGAGAATAGAGAAAACTATGTTGTGTTATGGGTTTTGAGGAATTTTTCTTTGTTTTTTTTAGGGGAATCGTGTTATTTATAGATGGAAGGTGGGCAACGGTAAGTTTTGGGAAGTTTTAGGAGAGTTAAATGTTAAAACTAGGGTGACATGACTGTGCAGCAGTGAAGAAAAATATTATCGTTGGGAAGTCACGCTCACAGAATGCCATTTCACGATTGCGAATGAAGATCTCATACTTTCTTGTTCATCTATGACTTTGGTCATGCTCACGAATGATTGTTTTTGTGATCGCGAATTATGCACAAAAACCTTCTGTCTTTCTTCACACTTGACTTGTGCTCACTAAGAATTTAATTACGGTCGTGAGCATCTGTCAAGACTCTCTAGCTTTTTTCTACCTCTGGTCGCGCTCGCAAGTGATTTAATTGCGGTCGCGATTTATGGTCTAGACTTTCTACCCCTTTGGTAATGTGGATCGCGCTCGTGAGTGATTTGATCGAAGTTGCAATTCGGTCTTTGCTGAAGACAACATCTATTTAAACCATTATTTATCACTTGAAAACCATAAACAAACATGTTAGACACTGCAAGCCTTGTTTTGGCGTTTCTTTAAGGAAAAATTAAAATAAAAACAAAATAAAATAAAATAAAATAAAACACTGAAAATCACATATAAGAATTTTCGCTAATGACAAAACATCGTTCCCCAAAAATGGCGCCAAAAACTTATTGCTTGATTTACCCGCAAGTATACGGATCTCAATGTAGTAATAAAAAGATCATTCCCATGAGGAATGGTTGATGTCCACTGGCTATTTATTCTTAACATTTATGTTTACAGCAATAAAATATTATGAATTAAATTTATTATTCTACTCCTACTCTAGCCAATTAACATAATTAAATAAGAGTTACAGCAACATACTTAGGATTATTGATCATGCCTAGGATGTTCTTCCCTTTAAACAAAATGTGTATTCATGCAATAAATGTTTCTTTATACGAAATCGGTACAATATAATCCAACCTCTTGGTGTAAGATTACTCTATTTCTTATATGTATTTTCAAATACAACAAATACCTTATTTTATCAAAGATTACACCTAAATCTTGTCTACTTATTATTGCAACAAGTTAGAAGTAATTTGTTGTTAAACTAAGTTATTGATTCGAAATGCAAGTTACTAAAAACATGTACTGTGTTTAAATAACTTCTATCTCTTTGATTTAACTGAATTATTTCCTTTTGAGAATATAATACTAGTTATTTGGTTTAACAAAGATAAAAAAAAAACTTTAAAGAAACTTTCATTGAGAATACCGATATTACATCGTTGTTTTGAGTATAGAATAACTAAGAGCAACATACAAGAAGTCTTAATGAACAAGAAAAGATTAAAAGAAATCAAACTCTCTCCTCTAGAGGACATCACACCTCGAGTTACTCCTTGATATGTTTCTGGCACAAACAAAACAAGTGGTGTTAACCAACTTGTCCTAAGTGTTTAACTCTAACTTTGGTGCTGTCAATCTCTCCATATTAATGATCTTCTGATTTCTGTTTCTAAAACTTGTATTTATAGGACATGATAGGAGAGCAGTTTTGGAGATGATTTTCTGGCTAAAATGGTGGTTTCAACTGGCTTTTGGTGGGTGCTTCCAAAAGGTTGTGTTGAAGCAACACATCTCTATGGAAAATAGGTAGTTTCAGGCTTATGTAGAGAAGAGTCGCACCTGCGAACATCTAAGTCGTGCTCGCGACTTAACCACATAGTTACTATTAGATTTTCATGCATGCATTGCGCCTGTTTACCAAAGAGTCGAGGTCGGGATTCTCCCTATCTTTCCATACTTAGCCAACTTTAGACCTTTTTATGTACACATTTGAAGCTATTTCCAATCCAAGGCTTGAAATCCTACTTGAAACTTTGTCTAACCAAAAACAACACGAGAAAACATAAAATAAAAAAATACACATTCAATCATGCAAAATAACATAAACATAATTGCCATTTTGGCAAAGCCATCAATTGCCCTACACTTAGCTTTTTGTTTGTCCCTAAGCAAATTATTTTCTTCTTTTTCTCAACAAATGTTTTAAGAGATTGTATTTTACCCTTTCTATTTGGACTTCTCAAATATTTTATCAAGATCAAAGAGTAATATTGAAAATGAACGTAAATCACAAAGTAAAACATGCCATGTGAAAGAATTTTAACAAACAAAATCTAAAGTTAAGAATCTAACCAAACTTAAATATGAGTTAAACAGATTTCCTTCCTTGAAATGAAAAATAGAAACGTACTTGGGACATTATTAGCATACATGTATTGTTTCTCATCTCAAGGCATTTTTAGATAACCTATTTATATTACTCAAAGTGGTTGCATTTTATGCTCCATACCTCTTCTCCCCTTTTACCTCATAGTATTGTGTTGTTTCTTTTCTCTCTTCTTTTTCTTTTCAAATTTCAAAGTGGTTGCATTTTAATGCTCCGTACCACTTCTCACCTTTTTCATAATGATTTTCCCTCAACTCATTTTTTCTCTCTCCCAATACATTGACTTGAAACAAACATGTATTATGGCTTTAGTTTCCCTTTTCTCCCTCTTTTCATATTCAATTTAGGATTTAAGTTTTTCCTAAATCCAAATTATGTCTAGATAATTAACTAAAGACTTTAAAAGTTTGCTAAAAGACTTTCAGACGACATGCTAAACTCTAAGTCAAGTTCATAATATCAAAGTTATCTTGAATCTTAATAAATTATTTTAGAATCACAATTCAAGAAGGTAAAATATAATTCTTCAATCATGTATAGACTAACCAAATAACTAAGGGTGAAGGATTTGACAACAATCACAAAATAAGCATAAAATCATACAATCATGCATTCGCGATCGTGAATCCTATAATTGCGATTGCGACTCTTCATATAATCACACGAAAACCAAATAACCACATTATCGCATTCGCGATTCCAAGAATTGCGGTCGCAACTCATTCCCTTCCATTCCCCCACACTTAAGAAACTCTATGTCCCCCACACTTGAGAAACACAATGTCCCCATTTTGTAGTTGTTGAAGAAAAAGAGTAGAAGAACATTCATGCATACAAATATCAAAAAGAAAAGAAATGGTTCGAAAAACCTCATTCTTCCCCTAATTCCGGAGGAGAGGGTGAGAACTCGATATTTTTCTTTCGAAAGTACCACATCCACTTTCGAGCCATGCTTCTGTGTTCTCGATGAATTGTGTCCAGTTTGTTGTCCATTTTGTTCACTTGGACCTGTAAAGTCCCCTGGGTTTCTTCCAAAGCATCAACTCTTGCTAACACTTGCCTCCATCCAGCAACTTCTTCTTCCCCTTCATCTTCTTGAATAGAAGAAGTTGATGGTGTTTTGCCTCTGTCTACTCTTTGGTTTACCACACTAGGTGCATTAGAAGTGCCCTCATCACCAACATTCAACCCAACACGTTGCTCCTAAGGTTTCCATCGGTAGACAACGTTGTCACCCTACTTGATTTCTTTGACCAAACCAGCCCTTTTCAGGAATGCACCCCCCAAGTAACGGATATCAGTCGTTGGCTATTCATGGTAAGGTGGTATTGGCATTCGGGCAGTACGAGCAAGGATCAACGTCATGATACTAACCCCAAGGTCGATTTGCCTTGATGACGTGATGCAGTATAAAGTACATCAAAAATTATACCCGCCACATCAAAAATCTTCCCCTGCAAAACACATTGTGTGAAAGTCGATTGCACTAGATGTTTGTTTTGCCTCCCTTCCTCCTCTATGTAAATAGGGAAATTTGCATTGTATTTTATAGCAAGATCATTACTTTGTGGCATCGAGGAAGATGAACCAGTCGGCTTCTTATTTGCTCTTCTCTTAAACGACATGATTACAAAAGGATGGAGAAAATAGATGAACGCAGCCAATCTAGTTCTTACAAAGAAGAGAAAAGAAATGGAAGAAAGTAAAAACTGATAGGAGAATAGAGAAAACTATGTTGTGTTTTGGGCTTTGAGGGATTTTTCTTTGTGTTTTGGAATCGTGTTATTTATAGATGGAGGGTGGGTCACGGTAAGTTTTGAGAAATTTTAGGAGAGTTAAATGTTAAAATTCGAGTGATATGACTGTGCAGCAGTGAAGAAATATATTACCGTTGGGAAGTCGAGCTCGTGAAATGCCATTTTGCAATCTCGAATGAGAATCTCATACCTTCTATGTCATCTATGACTTTGGTCGTGCTCGCTAAGAATTTAATTACGGTTGCGAGCCTCTGTCAAAACTCTCTGCCTTTTTTCTACCTCTAGTCGCGCTCGCGAGTGATTTAATCGCCGTCGCGATTTATGGTCCAAACTTTCTGCCTCTTTGCTAATGTGGATCACGCTCGTTAGTGTTTTGATCGCAGTCGTGATTTGGTCTTTGCTGAAGACATAATCTATTTAAACCATTATTTATCACATGAAAACCATAAACAAACATGATAGACCCTGCAAGCCTTGTTTTGGCATTTGTTTAAAGAAAAATTAAAATAAAAACAATAAAATGAATAAAAAAAATAAAACGCTGTAAATCACACATAAGAATTTTCGCTTGTGACAAAACACCATTTCTCGGCAACAGTGCTAAAAACTTGTTGCTTGATTACTCACAAGTATACGGATCGCAATGTAGTAATAAAAAGATCATTCCCACGAGGAATAAGTTATGTCCACTAGCTACTTATTCTTAACATTTATGTTTACAGCAATCGAATATTATGAATTGAATTTATTATTCTACTCCTACTTTAGCCAATTATACTAATTAACATAATTAAATAAGAGTTACAACAACCTACTTAGGATTATTGATCATGCCTAGGATGTTATTCCCTTTAAAAAAAACTGTGTATTCATGCAATAAATGTTTCTTTAAATGCACTCGGTACAATATAATCCAACCTCTCGGTGTAGGATTACTTTATTTCTTATATGTATTTCTACATACAACAAATACCTTATTTTATCAAAGATTACACCTAAATCTTGTCTTTAATTATTGCAACAAGTTAGAAGTAATTTCCATCAACTAATTTAATTATTCGAAATGCAACTTACTTAAAACATGTACTGTGTTTAAATAAATTTTATCTCTTTGATCTAACTGAATTATTTTCTTCTAAGAATATAGTATCAGTTATTTGATTTAAGAAAGATCAAAAAATAACTTTAAAGAAACTTTCTTTGAGAATATTGATATTACATCGTTATTTTGAGTAGAGAATAACTAAGAGCAACATATAAGAAGTCTTAATGAATAAGAGAAGATTAAAAGAAATCAAACTCTCACCTTCAGAGGACATCACACCTTGAGGAACTCCTTGATATGTTTCTTGCATGAACAAAACAAGTGGTGTTAACCAACTTGTCCTAAGTGTTTAACTCTGACTATGGTTCTGTCAATCTCTCCCCATTGATGATCTTCTGATTTCTCTTATAAAACTTGTATTTTTCGAACATTATAGGAGAGTAGTTATAGAGATTATTGGCTGGCTAAAATGATGGTTTCAACTGGCTTTTGACGGGTGCTTCCGGAAGGTTATGTTGAAGTAACATGTTACGAACGTATATTAGGGCCTAGAAAATTGGGTGAAAAGAAAAAAGAAAAAAAATTGAAAATAAAAAAAAGAAAAAGAATAAAAAGAAAAAAAAGAATTAACAAAGAAAAGAAAGAAAATAAAATAAAATAATTTGAAAAAAAAAAGAGAAAATAATATATAATAAATAAAAAAATATAAAAAAGAAAAAAAGAAAAAAAGAAAAGAAGCCAAGCGGTGCCCAAGCACCGCCTGCCACTGCCACTATATATATATATATATATATATATAAACAACAAAAGCAAACAGAGAACGAGAGAGAGAAAGAGAGAGTGGCCAGCGAAAAGGAGAAGAAGGAGAAAAAGAAAGGGAAAGAAGGAGAAGGAGGAAGGAGAAGGAGAAAGAAGAAGAAGAAGAAAAGAGAAAAAGAAGAAGAAAAAAAGGAAAAAACAAATTTCCAAGTCAGTTATTTTTTTTTTATTTTGGTTAATTAAATTTGATATAGGATCTGTTTTAGCGATAAAAAAATTTAGGCTTAAATTTATTATAGTTGAAGTTAAAAATTTTAGAGATTTATGATTTATTATAGAAAATATATAGATTGTATTATTATTTTGGAGGACCAGATAATGTCTAAAGATAATGAATTAAATTAGATAAGACAGAAAGATGTTAAAAAGTAGGTTAGTCAAATAAAAGAGTAAGGAAAAATTATTTAGCATAAAAAAAAGAGAGTAT